>CAVNYN010214621.1:0-47930 GCA_963692815.1 Nyctanthes arbor-tristis | reverse complement strand
GATCGGTTAGGTTGCCAATGCAAGGACCACAAGTCCTTTACCACGGATTTAACTGTAGTAGACACACACACCTTGGATAATATTGGGTACAAAGAACATGCCTTGCTTTTGGCCTTGTACCTTACGGAATTACTAATTTATTTTTTGGTCACAAATCGTTTGCTTAAGCTCGTTTTTATTATAATAAAGAAGAATTACGTACTTTTTTTTTTTTTTTTCTAAAAGCTGTCTACTGCAATAAGTCCGTCATATCATGTCCAAATTAATGAGAAGTGACCTAAATTTGTAGTATATGTTCATTAATAATTATATTAACAAATCTACAACCTTTTAATTTTACTAAACGAAAATTCTTGACTTTTGCTTCTTGTTACAATAGGTCTGAAGTTTTCTGTATCATTCTTGCTCTCGACTTTAGATGGGACAATTTTGTCGATAAATTCCATTAAGAACGTGAGAAAATTTTTTTTATTTGTTATATTTAATTAATAATAAATAGGGTTAATTACACCGATCATCCCCAACCTTTCAAGTTATCTATCGATCACGTCTCCAACCTTTAATTTTCCTTGTGGGCGTCCTCAACCTTTCAAAAGCGTTACACCTGATGTCCATGGACGGAAAACATTTATTCTCCCGTTAAGTTTGAGAGTATTATGGTAAAATACAAAGAATAAATATTTTAATATTTAAAAAAAAAAAAAGATGAGGGGTGGGGAAACACCCCCCCTTTTGGCTACTTACTCTCCTCTCCATGTGTTGACGGAAAGCACTTTTGTCTGCCATTTCGGGCAACGGCTGTCGGAAATGGCAACACGTACAGGGGGGAGACTCCCCCCTTTGGCTGTTGGAAATGGCAGCCTTGGGGGTGTCTTCCCACCCCTTTTTTTTAAATATTAAAATATTTATTTTTTTGTATTTTATCATAGTACTATCAAACTTAACAGAAGAATAAACAATTTCCGTCCCAAGGACTTTATAGGTGTAATGTTTTTGAAAGGTTGATGACGTCCAGAAAGAAAATTAAAAGTTAGAGACGTGATCGATAATAACTTAAAAGGCTGGGGACATAAGGTGTAATTAACCCCAGTAAAAATTAATCATATATACATTTAAAAGAATAATTGCCCTTCAATATGAAGATGCTTACATGAACCATACAGGGTTTGGTGAGATGTGCTAAGAAAAGAAAAATTGAAATTGAAAATCGCGATAGAAGATGGCCATATAAGTGCAATGAAAAAATAAAACTGATGTTCTTTTGTGCAACTATATTTTTTTTAAGTATATATATAGTACAAATAATCACCTATCTCCTATTGCATAAAATTTGAAAAATATGCATTTTACTCTTTACTAAAAATATGTTTTCTTGTACTCCCTCTACTTGAACCGTTGCCGTTGGTCAAGTAGTCAATCAGCAAGGCCGGCTTTGTCATGAAGCAAAGGAGCCATAGGCCTCGGGTGCCGGGATAAAGGAGGCGAATTTTCGTGTTGGGCAATTTTCAACCCATTGATATTCTTCTTCTTCCTTTTTAATATAATGGAATAATTAAAAAGAAATGATTGGACAATTAAATCATGAATATTTGATTGGTATTTTTGCCTCTGAAATTATAAGAAGGATATTGTTTGAGTGAGTGGTCTTTTAAAACTTTTTTTTAGCCATATTCTTTGTTTTACCATGGTTTGCTCTTATATGACTGAAGTTTTATTAGCTTATACATTTATGCTTTGTTGACCTAATTTATACTCTATTTCTTGTATGTTAATTGTTAATTATGAATGTGTGGTGATGTAAGTAATATACATATAGCTGAAATTTAAAAAAAAAAAAAAAAGAAAAAGAAAAAAGTTTAGTTTCTTTCATGTTAATTAGCCCCCACTAGGGAAAAAATTGACCAGAGGCGCTAACTTGTAAGTTCGCCTCAGGCAACGATCAATTCTGATAAGAGATACCCTATTTTATGTGGTGTGCCTCCCCTTCCACCAATTGTGTTCATATAATATGGACTCACATACAGGTTCCTTTTTTTTTTTTTTTGGGCACCTGAACCCACATGTGGGTTTATGTACAGAAAAAAGAGAGTTTCTCTATTACAGAAATACCGGTCCCTCTTGATCGAAGTGGAGCAGACAACTCACCCACTCCACTAAACATTCACTCTTTTCAAACTTTTCTTAAAAGCTTCTGAAAATTCCTTTTTCTGCCTAATATTCAGGTTCATGAAAATACTTCATTTTCTCTGCCAGAATGAATAAAGCATACCATGATCAGCACCTCCTAGATATGTGGCATACTGGCGACGCATGCATTTTCAAATGATATATGTTCAGGGATAACACAACTTTTAATTTTGAGTAATGTTATATAATACCACTAGCTAGAAAACTCAATTATATTAGCTGCACCATCGGGCCGTAAAGTTCAAACAGTCGCTTAAACTTAAAAAATTGCATGTACATATACCTTTTATTCTACTTATTCTATTATCTAATATATATGTATATCATATATATCGTATCCTAAACTGCGACCAAAACTATTGCTTTTTTTAATGTTATTGGTTATTCAGTATATATTACCTAAATTGACGACAATTACCCGTCTTAATACATAGCAATATATATTCGGGCAGAAAAATGCGAAATATTTTCTTTGAAGAGGCTTGGAAAGGGGGTCATCTTGTTCTCACAGAAGGCAACAAGAACTTATAAGCCCAATGGCTATGGCTCCCACCATGTTTTCCAACTTATCAAACCGCCCCAAACACTTATGCCCTATTCTTTGTCCCCACATGCCATTGTTTCACCTCTACCCCACCCCATCCCCACCTCCCAATTTCCCACTATATATAAACCTTTTTTGTACCCCCATTGATTCCCACCACACCTTTCAAAACCTACTTTAATTATTTTCCTTCAAAACAAAGTACTTGTTCAATATCTCCTCTCATTCATTTTGTTTCTTCACTAATTTCTGCCCAAAAATGGCTATCCGAAAATCAAACAAGTCGTCACAAACTGCGGTTCTAAGGCAGATCGTAAAAAGGTGCTCGAGTTTGGGAAAGAAACATGGGTACGACGAAGAGGGGCTTCCTCTGGACGTGCCAAGAGGTCATTTTGCAGTGTATGTTGGACAAAACAGAACTAGATATATTGTTCCTATCTCGTTCTTGACAAGACCTGAATTTCAAAGCCTTCTTCAACGTGCAGAAGAAGAATTCGGATTCAATCATGACATGGGACTCACTCTTCCTTGCGATGAAGACTTTTTTGAATCTCTTACCTCAATGCTTAGATGAGGATGCACATGAAGCTTCTGCTTAATTTGGCTTCTTAATTTATTATTTTTTCTTTTTTGGAAGACATATATTTATTTATTTACTAGGACTAACTCAAAAGGCGATCAAAATGAGACAGATTGGGTATAGATATGTATAAATCTTTTCTAATCTTTACTCGCAGTGGTGATTGAAGTTGTAAGCCATTGTAACTCATGCCCTGTGAGATTGCTGACGAATGTGAAATAAAATTTGAAAATTTATTTATGCATACTCCGTTTATCACATTCAAGTTTCTTTCTTTCATTTTTTTTTTTTGGAAGCACCATCCTAATAATCCAATGAAATTTTCAGACTCATGTTGTGGCCAAATTAAATGGTAGGGGTTTGGGTTGGCCTGCCATTATATAAATATGGGGTTAAGGTAAATGTAAGGAGCGATGTAAACTTGACCTCAAAAATAGAGTACATGATGATAAAAATAAATATCGAGGTACTATTATCCTCTGCTGCATGAATGGATAAACGAAATTAGCAAAAAAAAAAAAAAAAAAATCAAACAAGTTTGAGTTTCTCTAAAGTATCTCATAAATGAAAAATCATAATCCGTTACAGTGTACAATACAACATAACTTTTGAAAATATGTATATGGTATACCGTTCATTAATTTGTTTTTCAAGCATCCTAATGTATTGTTGAACTAAAGAAGGGATGATGGTAGGGATCTAATTATCAACAACTTTCCAAATATTATTTAAAGGAATCACCACACCTCATAGTTTAACATAATAATTATCTAACGTGGTTCTAGAACCGGTGTCTTGACTATTTCTACAAGAAAAGTTAGTTTCGGTTTTGGCACTTCGTCGCACAAGAGAAATTTTGTCACAGACTGGTTTAATAAGGAATTAACCTATCATATTGTGGCCTAATAAAAAAAAAGGAACACAAACCTCTTACTACCACATCTCACAGTTAAATTTTCTCGACATCATAAGGTTAATTCCTAATAAAAATAGTTGTCTGTTTTTAAATCATTGTACTGTCAATGGTGAATTAGAATGTACATGTAGAAAAACTTTGCTCATAGCGGACTCACTCTTGACGAAAAGTAAATTCCATTTTTTTTTTTCCCTTCTTTCACATATCGTCAGATTTCAAAATAATTAATGAAGCCCACGATGTTAATTTGACAACAAAAAAGAAGATAATGTATACTAATTCACATGTGGAATAGTACAATCAAGATTGAGATTTGTGGGAATGTACTTTTTATCTTGTTAGGCTCTCCATGGAATATTTTGGTTCTTCACTAGTCCATTTCTTTTAATGTTTGTCTAATAATTTCTAGTGCCATTTGTGCTTATTTGGTTTCAATATATTTCCATTTTCATGGTGAAGTGTATATCAATTTGACACATCTAAAATTGTCTTGGGAAAGTGATGCTCTATAGCATTGTAGATTCCAAGTACATGTTATTGTTATCGAATAGTTATTATCATGATATCAATATTATATATCCTTCAACTTTGAAAAAGACACGAACTAATTTCATACCTAATAAAAAAGTGCAAAAGCAATTTAAAAAGTACTGTCCTTGTGAAATCGTAACACTATGTAATCATCATGAAAATGTATTTTCAAAGGCCTCAATTCAAGCAAGGTGGAAATTTAAAAAAAGGCACCAATATATTCAGACATAGTGGAAATTTAAATATTTTGGTATATAAATTGTGGGAGAATTTCAATTGTCTTATTATAATTGAACTTATCATTTAATGTTACTTTGTGACATAAACGGTGATCATCACTAGTATAAAAGCATTATTATTATTATTATTATTATTATTATTATTATTATTATTATTCTTTTTTTTAATCACGTACGAATTTGACATTTTCTACCAGAGCTAATAATTCACACAGATTTCAATAGGTTTGAAAATTATGTACTCTTTACTATTGGCACATGAAAAAACAGTGCTTAATTGCTTGATTTATGGGCATGTGTATGGAGAATTTTGTAAAAAGATCAAATAAAGACAAATTGAATTTAATTAGTCATGGCATAAGTTTTAAGGCTAACGTGCAATGAAGAATATTTTGATCATTTGATGACTATAGTTACAGGACATTTTAACTGACGGGTCTAAAGAAACAAGTTAAGCACTAAATTAATTAAGAACTTCAATCTGTGTGCTTGATCCAGTTCAACCCAAATCTTGGAAAAATATCCAAATTTTCATCACTTGTCTTTCGTTGTTTTTTTACTAGGATTTTTTTTGATATATTTAGGTAATGAGAAATAGACAAGATGGAGGCAACTATGTTGCGGGGTAGAGCATTGTTGTAGGGCAGAACTTAGGCATCGTTTCTAATTAATATCTTCAGCCCTAACCCAGAAGCAGCGTCCAGTTGTTGCATTACTAAGCCACTTGATATGTTCTACTAATACAATTAATGAATTCCAACGCCATTTTAATTTAAGTTCTAATTTCTCAAATTCATTTACTCATCGCTTAATTAATTGGTGACCAATCTATTTATGCATAGACCAATCCAGACCAAGCGAAAAAAACTACGGAACCAGATTCTGGGTTTCAAAGGCCGAACCCCCCGACATTTGCGGCCAAAAAATCCCCCAAATCCAACACCCCTACTACTTCGTGGGCCCAGATTCCTTTTGTATATGGAACCAAGATCTGGTGCTTTAGTAGCTGTGCTCTGGCTAATGAGGCTAGCTAAACATTTGTGTGACCTATAATATAAGAATCAACCATATTCTAACTTGACGCCTATGTAACAACCTTGGAACAATAGACCAACTAATTTGCAACCAGAGACCACATTGAACCTAGCCCTACAAGTCCCACCCGAGTTAAGAATCTCGACTACATGAATTGAAACTTGAACGTTATCTAGTTTTTTTTTTCGAATTTATTTTGATTATGACTTCTCTTGTGTCTTCTTTGTGCTAGATTCCTAAAGCCAGGACCACGAATAGTCCTTTGCTACAAGCATTTATATATATGAATGGTACGTGCCTTTGGCACGACAACTTGACTTTCGTTATCTTTCACATTATTAATGTTTGCAAACCATATATATAATTTTATCTCAAACGCGTTGAAACACGCATGTTTATATCTTCCTGAAGCAAATTGTTTAGTAAACATTTCTTTGTTGTATGGAAGGTTAATCTACTAATTTCTCAAAAGCTGGGGGCAACTATAAGCAGATGGAAAATTGGTCGAGAAGAAGATCACAACTTTTGACAAAGGTTGGACTACATCTGCAATTTACCGTTGATTTAGGATAATTGGCGTGTTTGGTCCCCAAACATTGTCCTTTTTCGAACATTGGTCCTAAAATTAGTGGACATTTTGGCACTGAAGTCTCGAAACGTTATATCTTTTGGTGCTACTAGTCCTTTTGGACGGTTCCCAATTCCCATCCAAAATAGCCATTAAATCTTATTCTTCGTCTAGTAACTAAATTTAGTAACAACTGTTTTTCTACTTTATAAAATAGTGTGGAGTCAATTAAAATATTAAATGATAACTTATATGCATAAAATACTAAACAATAACAAATAAAAAATTAACTAAGGGTACTTGGTCAGTGAGCCTTTTTGACAATGTTATTGTTTGATATAGCACGGACTTGACAATAGTTTCAAGTTTTATTTTCAGTTGTTAAGAAAAAGTTGTCAGTGGAGTGGCTTTTTTTTTTTTTTTTGGTGTCCTTATATTTGTTTTTACTTCTTAATATTTTAATTGGTTGGATACTATTTTATTTAATTAATGGGATGGGATGATATGCTTCGACAAGTTGGGATACCAAACAAGGAATAAGCTTTGATGGTTATTTTGGATATTTTCATCCAAAAGGACAGGTTTTGAGATTCACTCACACACACACACACATATATATATATATACAGACATACACACTAAAATTTTTACCTTTATGACCAATATGTAAAAATGGAGAACGTTCAGAGACTAAATGCGCCAATTACCCCTTAATTATTATTGTCTTTTATATTATTTATTTATCGTTGTAGTATCGAGTGACAAGCTTTCAAAAATTGTACCCCAAAAAAAACGCGCACACACATGCAAAACAAAGATCAAAATTAGTGCTGAAACGGTTTCAATGAAACAATTAATTTATAAACAAACTTGCCCTTAAATTATCTTCCATTTTTAACCTAAAAATGGTTAAATCGAAATTACAAATTTTCCCTTTCCTAGGAACATTTAACTTCCCTTTTTTTTTCAATATACAAACCGGGGATTGTATTTGTACATGAAGAGTTGACAACTCAAACCGAAATTTGATGTTGTTCCACTTGGGTAAGCTCCTTAGTCTTAAATTCTGCAATTTGAGGTTGATATTCAAACTATTTCTCCCCTAGTTCTCAATTTTCTTTCCATCGACTCATCCAATCAGGTCCAATTTTAAGAATACATTTAGCGTTATAAGAAAAAGAATAATGTTATTTATCTATACTGAAGACCAGTCTCCGGTCAAATTGTCATTTCCTTATTGACCCTTGAATAAATTAATACCCTATGTATTTATACATCTCAACCCATCTCCTAATGTAGTACTATCAATTAGACTAGAGACCGGTCTCCATCTATATAAATGACATTACTCTAAGAAAAACTATAATAAATAGAGATATTTGACTAAGCCTATTTGGACTAATTTCTACATCCACTTCTTTCCAACTCCATACATTACTTATTATTATATATAAATAAATATAGATATAAAAGTAATCAATGGAAAGTCTTCTTTTTTAGAGAAAGCAATAAATTCATCCAAAATTTTGAGGAAATTTCACAATTAAAGGAGAGATTTCTTCCTTTTCAAAAAAAAAAAAAAGGAAGGAAGAAAGAAATTAAAGAGGAAAGATTTTTTTTATTACCCCCCCCCCCCTTTTTTCCTCGTGAACAGGCTTAACAGGGGGCCAGGTTGTCCTAATGAAAGGCAACAAGATTTTGTAAACCCAATGGCTATGGCTCCCACTATGTTTTCCAAACAAAACACTTTATATAACCCCTCTTTCATCGCATTTCATTCCCAACACACATTTTCTTGACCCTTTATTTCTTCGCACTTTTCTTCTCCAAAATGGCTATTAGAAAATCGAAGAAGTTGCCTCAAGCCATCTTGCTAAAAAGGATCGTGAAAAGGTGCTCGAGCTTGGGAAAGAAACAAGGGTACAACGAGGAAGGGCTTCCTCTGGATGTGCCAAGAGGTCACTTTCCAGTGTATGTTGGACACAACAGAACGAGATACATTGTTCCTATCTCGTTCTTATCAAGCCCTGAATTTCAGAGCCTGCTACAACGAGCGGAAGAAGAATTTGGATTTGATCATGACATGGGACTCACCATTCCTTGTGAAGAAGATGTTTTTGAGTCTCTTGTTGCAATGCTTAGATGAGGATATTTAGTGCACATGAAGCTGCTTTAATTCTGCTTCTGTACTATTTTTTTTTAATACTTTTTTTTTTTGAGATAATATTTTTAGACAACTAACTCGAACCCATAATGAAGCAAATTGAGTTTAGATATGTAAATATAGAAATTTGTTTGATCTTTCCTCGGTGGCGTTTCTTTGCTATAAGCCATATAACTCGATTGTAACAAGAGGTTTTTATTGTAGTTCCTTTCAGTGTTCGAGATCTTCAATTTTATGAAGTAAACGCTTCGGCGATCAATTAACACATGATCTTTCGTAAAGTCAAAAATGAACTTGTGCATTCCTCAAAATTAAATATTCATGAAGGCGTTGAAGAACAAAAAGTCTCCAATCAATTTCAGTTTGGGTTAAGTTTACAAGTTAATCTATTTGTACATACCTCCTTATATTACTTAGATCTCTTTATTTCTATCCTCCTTTAAATGACAAATTTTGGAGATATATATGTACAAAATTTGTACATCATGTATATACAAATAGACCCACTATAAATTTTACATTCAAATTTCAGAATGAAAATTTGTAAAAATATTGAAAAGTTAGTTAATTTAAAAAACAAACGAAAGAGAAAAGTAGTGATCGGAGAGAATTAATTAATAAAATTAATAGTAGAAGATGTCAACAATGTAGCATTAATTAATTGTACCAAATCAGCATCTTTTGTTAATTGTCAAAAGATATTAATCTTTTGACATTCTTGCGTTGATCATACTCTTGGTACGATTTGCCAGTACTACTAGCCAAGCTAGCCCCCAGTAATGTGGATTGTTCCATTATGGCACAGTGGAGTGGCATTGCAAGCGCCTTAACTCGAGGTAGAGGTGCTATGATCGTAATGTGTGTTAAGCTATCTATAGCTATATGGAGGAGAGGAAGCATTGCGCAGCTGTATTGTGCGTAGTGTGCCCTACCGTATATGAGATCGACGTTGCAATTCCATTACCTTTCCCCAGATGAAGTGCTACAATTAATGTAGCAGCGTCGGCATCCATGGAGGAAGGAGTGTCACGTTAATCGTCACACACTGGCGGAGCTAAGGGGAGGGCCATGCCGGGCCCCGGCCCCCCTAAATTGGAAAAATTTGCATTTTAGTTTTTTTTTTTAAAAAAATTAATAAATAAAGGTAATTTAGCCGTGCATAATATACGGCTCACCCTTTCAGTCCAGTCCTCTAATAGCTCCTGACTCTGCTATTGTCGTCACACCACCATACGGGACGGAATGATATCGCGCTTTGACAAATTAGGGTTTTGGTGGGAAATGGGAATGGTGGTGTGTAAGGGTAAAAACTGTAAATTTGTATGTAACATATTTTACCATTTAAAAGATCATTTTCATAAATATCATAAAAACGACATTTTTGACAACACACTAGATAGTGATAAAAGTGGAACTCGACACAATCGTAAAATGAGTATCAAGATGAGAGGTCCTAATATATACTACGTTTATAAATGATATATCATCATCACTGAGTATGACTGTATAAGTTTCAACATCATACTCATTAATTATCTCAATCTAAATTAAGATTCTAACTTCTTCCCAAAAAAAAAGATAAAAAATTCTAATGAGAGAATTGTAAACCTTTATGAGCTTATGAGTTTCTACTCAGTCATCATCTCAGTGCCTGTTCTATAAATGCACATTAACCGTAGGTTAATATCAAGAATCTTTAGTTTCAATAGTATTCTTGTCATGATTTTTATTTGAAAGTAGCTCAAACTCATTTTCAAGTTCCAACCATTAATTCACCAATTAAAATAATCTCACATGTAAATTCATAATTTTTCTTAATACTTTTTATACGTACATTCTCCTCAAAAAACGGATCAACTATTTACAAAATCATTTCTAGGAAAATAAAAACCACAGATTCTAATCATATGAAACATAAATTCTGAATCTGAAAAAATATTAGAAATTAATGTGGTTTTGAATGAGAGAAATTGCAACGTAACATGTGTGATAAGTTAAGTATTTTGTGATCAGAAATATACCACTTTTCCTTTCCAATTCAAATATTCACGCTGCGGAAACAAAAACAAAAAAAAGACAAAAGAAAAAAACACAAATTTAACATGGTTCGATAAACCACCGATAACCACAGAAAGAGACGCTTTATTAATAAAGAAATTCCAAACAACCACAAGTTTTCTTGTCCTACAGCTCTCTTTTTACACAAAATTAGATCACTCAATATACGCCGTTATCTACTCGCGTACAACAACTATCCCTCTCTCTAGTTTTTTCTTTCACTAAAACTTTCAAGTACACCAAAAACTTGGCCGCTGCCCGTGACCTCTCTCAAGTTTCCTCAATTATGGCACATTCTTCTCTCTGCCTTAAATTGATTAATTCCATTTTCCCTCAATTTTTGGTCTCGGCTCACTGCGGTTCTCACGTACAAGCACATGTATTTATTAAAAAAAAAGAAATTAATCCTCAATTCTAATTAAACTAGGACTCGTTTCCTTATTTTCCTTTTTCTTTTCTTGCATCCAAAGACAACTATAATTTACTCTACGAGCCCCTTGTCTTTAACAATTAATTATTTTGAGTTAATTCCCAACATCTCCACCTTGACTCAAAATCTTCTACATCACGACACGTCATCAGCGACCATCTTGCGCACCATTTTACTGGTAGGTGCCACCATAACCAAATCAAATTTAGTAGACATGAACTATATTCAAAGACTCATTGAACATGAATTTTCGCTTTGATATCTTTAAACTGCATTCTTCATTCTTCTTATCACTTCCGACAGACCTCATCTTAGCTCCACCATAATCTCTGCCAATAGTAGAAGACTCCTCTCGATACAACTCAAGTCTGGCAGCTCTACTTGACATTGTCTTCCCTACTAGCTTATACAAATTACCAATCTTCTCAGCTATCATTATTACCATTGAGTTCTTCTTCACTATCATCACCCCTACTTGCGCAGTATAGTCATAATCCAAAGTGTTTAGTGTTTCCAATGATATCAAACTTTCCCCAATCCTGGGACATGCAGAACACCTGTCAATCAGATCGGACTACACCATCAAACGTCTTTACTTTCACAATATCCGATCCCTTAACCTCATGCTTCTGATCATCAATACCATAAACATGACGTTGTTCACATGGTTTATTATCCTCAAGCCATTCTCTATTTGGGAACATGTGATAAAACACATGCACAGTCTAGAAACCAAGTATTAGGTGGACTCTTATAATTAGCTATGCATGTAATGTCACTGAAAAAATCATGCTCTACTCTATTCAAAGAATTTGTGGTTTCTCAAACCTCTTCACCCTTTCATTTCGTTTCCAGATACCTTTTCAACTCATCACAATATCTTCTAATGTGCCCTTTCTTGTGGCAGTAATAACACTCCACATCCTCTCTTGGTCGAGATTGAGAACGAGAACGACCCATTTGACCATAATTTCTTCCTCGCGACTCACCTCTACCACGAGTTTCTTCAGAAGATATCATAAGAATTCTATTACTGTTTTCAACTTTAGTTGGTCTCTTCATATTGGTTGTCTCTAACAAAGTAGTCGAAACCTCATTCACTGTCAATATAGATTTTTCAACTAGCATCGTATGACTTACGTAAGAAAGATAGTAAAATTATCGCCTTATCTTCATCCTCAATCTTCACAGCAACATTCAATAAGTCTACAACACACTTATTGAATTTATTCAGGTGATCTCTAACATCCATTCTATCTTCTATATTCAACTCATATAATTGCTTTTTCTAGTACAATCTATTAGTTATGAACTTTGACACATATAATTTTTCCAATGTATTCCATAATTGAAAAGGTGACTTCTTGTTCAAAACACTGTACTTTACCTCAGGAGCAAGAGTCAATCTTATAGTACTGACTGTCTTTGTGTGCAATTCTTCCTCGTCATAATCTTTCATGTCATTTGGCCTCTTATCCTTCAATGCCTTGTAAAGTCCCTGCTTCATGAGAAGATCTTCAACAGTACTACACCAAATATTGAAGTTGTTTTTGCCATTGAACAACCCTACCTCAAACTTAGGTACAGTCATCGTCACCAATCTGATCCCAAAGTTTGAACCTTAATCTCTAATACTACTGTTGGGAAATATACCACTTTCTCCTTCCAATTCAAATATTCACACAGCAGAAACAAAAACAAAACAAACACAAAAGAGAGGAAAACACAAATTTAACGTGGTTCGATAAACCACTGATAACCACAGGATGAGACTCTTTATTGATAAAGAAATTCTTTATAACCACAAGTTTTTTTTATCCTACAATTCTCTTTATACACAAAACTAGAGCACTCAATATACGCCGTTATCCACTCACATACAACAACCCTCTTTCTCTAGTTTTTTCTTTCACTAAAAACTTTCAAATACACCAAAAACTTGGCTGTTGTCCATGACCTCTCTCAAATTTTCCTCAATTACGACACATTCTTCTCCCTACCGTAAATTGATCAATTCCTTTTTCCCTCAATTTTTGGTCTCAGCTTACTGCGGTTCTCGCGTACAAGCGCTTGTATTTATAACAAAAAAATTAATCCTCACTTAATTCTAATTAAACGAGGACTCGTTTCCATATTTTCTTTTTTCTTTTCTTGCACCCAAAGACAACCCCAATTTACTCTACAAACCCCTCGTCTTTAACAATTAATTATTTTGAGTCAATTCCCAACATTTTCATCCGTTATATGCTTCTATGATTAGTATGCCTAAAATCTGTGGGGGCAAAAACTGTCTCCACTTTCCACTTCCACATATTATCTTGGGTCTAATATATACATAGTTAGTTTTCAAATATATTTTCAATTTTCTTCTTGCCTTTCTTTTTTTTTTTAGAGGAAAAAAATGAAATATCTTTTTCTTTCAATAACATTGTTACTTTGTCAAGTTCAGTTATAATAATTAATTTAATATATAAAACATATGTTATTATCAGTTACAAAAGACTTATTAGCTATTGGGAAAATTACCTAGCAAATTGTGCTCTATCTTCTTCTTAAATTTGCAATATCTACATACATCTTTGTAAACTGTAATGATAATTGTTCGTGTTCAGATTTTTGAAGTTGGGATTTGTTGTATATGTGTATGTACATACATTTGTAACATTTCAATTTAATGAAAATCAATGGCACATTTTTTCACGTCATTGGAGACTGATTTGGCAACTACAATAAAAATCATGGGAAACTTTTTCATTACAATATGTGTAAATCTTGGATAGACATATATTATTTTCTATTTTTTTCTCTTTTTTCTTTTTGGTACCCGATCTACTATATTTAAATTAAATAGCGACCATATGTCAAATTCACTAACAAGACAAATTTTCACATGTAGAATAGTAGTGTGATCCAATAAGGATCTCTTTCAACAAGAATAGCATGCATTGTCTTTTAATTTTTGTCCAAATCTTTGATGCAATTTGAGTTTGTTATATTTCAACGACATCCATTTTCTCGTTAAGTTTCTATCAATTTGACATTTCAAAATTGTCCTGAGAAAGCGATACGCTAGCTTAGAGTCCATTTTAACAGTGGATATTGCCATCTACTGACTTTCTTCGAAAGTCTGATCAGTGTGGATCGACTCCAATTAATCTATTGTCATTATCTGATAATTTAAATAAATTGTTCTCCTAATGTAATATAAACATGTGGGAGTTGGTTCAAGTGTCACATAGTAATGATAATCTTTATAAAAATGTAGCAGTGATTATCTTCCTTCTATTATTACTCACATACATTTGTATAACCACAAGTATACTACATGTACCGTTTTAATAATCTTAGTTCTTTTTTAAAATAGAAATGTGAAATTATCTACGTCTACTCATGGTAGTAATCCAAGTCTATAAACAAAACGAGCTAGATGATAAGTTTCGAGCTAGATTTTGGAAAAAAAAACTACTCCTAACCAATCAAGATCACATACATAAGTTTTGAGGTTCAAATTAAATAACAAATAAGCTTCTTGAATCTACATGTAAATTCTTGATCAGATGGGAGTACTATAGTTTTTTCCCAAACTCTAAAGAAAGCAAATTCAAAACAAATAATATACCCAAATTAAGTAACATTCATGACTTGCTGCTAACTCGTGAATTAATTTGATTAAGTGTCTCAAGTGAATTTCTTTAAAAATCATGAATATACTTAGATATATCTGAGTATATCCAGATATACCAAGGTATATCTAGAAATACAGTCTCCTTACGTGTCGTTTCCTTTGAAAAACTTGTCTCAATAGATGTATCAACCTATGTGTAATTTGATATATGGAAAGTAGAAATAGACAAAAAAAAAAAAAAGGGATCTTACCTATTTTTTTATCACTATTAGAGAAAAAAGACTTTATAAAAGATAAGAGTCACGAGAGTAGAATAAAATCGAAAAAGCAAATAGTAGTAAAGTTCATACAAAAAGTCTTAATTCTAACCAAATCTTTCTAAAATAAACTTATATATTCTTTTAACAGTTCTCAGCCATCGAATTTTGAAATTATGCACCCAAAATAACTTTAGGCACATGAAAAAACAGTGGCTTGTTTGCTTGATTAATGGGATGCATTTCGAGAAATTAGTGAACTAGAAAGATCAAATAAAGACAGATAGGGTTGGTTTGGTTCTCAATTATAATTGGGATCTTATTTTATCGCATTTTTTATTGCCAATTATGAGTTAAATTCAAATTTAATTTACGTACAATTACTAATATACTCTCCATACTTATAAATACATCTTCAGAAAACAAATAAATTATGCCTCAATATTTGCAAGGTTTTAGTATTCGCGGGACCATTCATTTTAATAAAACTAGCTTAATACTTGGATATTTTGTGGTATTAGTCCAAAATTTGATTTAATTGATGATCGTGAGGGAGACTTTTCTCCTCTACCCATCCAAAAATGTATTGAATTGTTGTCTGTTCGTCCGCATCCCTTCTTCACTCTTCCTCCTTCTCCTCTTCCATTATCCTAATCTTACGGTCGGATCTACAACTTAACAGGCTACTAGTTTATACAAGGGATGATAACTCTATTCCTATCTCATTCTAATTCTAATAGTGCCTGCCACATAGACGCAAATCTTGCCAACTCACAACTGAAATCCACTAGATCGAGGGAACATTTACTTATTTTTAATTGATCCCTTTAAGAAATAAGTTCAACAAATGATGTAATAAAATATCATAATCTGTTCTAGAAAATTTTCAACCTCCACGAAATACAAGTTATCTACTCTTCCCTTTCAATCAGTATTCTAAATGCAATTAAGCTTACGGTGTGAATCTATTTCGTTAATACCTATCAGGAATGTTTTAGTATCAATTGCTAGTATCATTACAGTACCGTGTCTGACATGGAAGCGAGCCTGATAACTGATCCCCACCAATGGGGAGCAGTACTTAACTTGATTTTTTTTTTCTTTTTTAAGAAGGGACTCGCCACTAATAGAAGCTGGTAGTGGTAGTTGAGTATTTTCATAATAATTATTTACACATCCAAATGAACAAATGTAACGTATTATTATAGGATAATTCATCGAATGTATCTGTAAAGTTACAATTTAACAATCTCAATGCTGGCAACTGCCATAAAAATCCATGGCTGACCCACAAAATTCATTCTGTTCTAATGGGGGGAAGAACAATTTGTGATTCACAGCTCCATACCCGATCTATTTGAAGAGTCATGGGCCAATATTCACGTGGGCTTCACACTTTCTAGGGCTCTTTTGCTGCAGTGTGTTTTGTGTTTGAAATTTAAAAGTAATTAATTGCTTTAGAATATGTTGGGATATTTCTTCATTGTTTTCATAGTTCAGACAACCATTTTCTTAAAAAACAATGAATTATTTTCGAAAGATATTTGTTGAGGAAGAAGATCAAATGCGGTAAAGGGACATCTTTTTGTATTATCATGTTTGAGTCGAAAAACTGTCTTGTAGTGATCACAAAGCGTGAATTTAACACTGATCTTCAGAACAATCAAGTTATGCAACCACATGAAACCAAAATGAATACTAGAACTTAAAAGTCTTGGTAAATATTTTCTCTCCTACGCATGCAAGCGCCAATGAAGCTAATTTTTCTATGGAAACTACGCAGTCTTCACATTATGGAGATTGTAAAAGACAAAAAACCACTAGTGGTTTCTTACCTATTACAATTGTTGTCTCCATAATGTGGTTTCTACATAAAAATTTCCAACCAAGCAACAGGGTACCAACTACCAAACCATCTACTGCGGGTTACTTCACACTAAGGAAGATTATCCTCAAAGGTTTCAGCCCTATTGGACAACCACCATAATTTAAACTTATCAAAATTATGATAAGATGGCAAGAAACCATCTTTGGTCATTATTTACAAAAGTTGAGTTTCACATACTGAAATAAATCTTTTAAGCCGTAGGAACTACTGACCATTCGTTCATTTTGAAGAGAAAAATCTGCTAAATCCACGAGATTGTTTCTCTGGCGTGGGGGTAGAAGACATGGAAGACGAGGCTGAATTGGTTTGCTGTTGCTTTGTATGCTTTGAACTGACAGGTGATCCTAAGAAACTGCATGCTTCAGAGGCAGACGGACTAAACGGTGCACTATATACATCTGGAGAAGATTCAGAGCATGCCCTCTGCAAATTGATGGAAGCAGCAGCAACCACCACTGCTGGATCAATGTCTTGCGAATTGAATCCACTTAAAATTAGCTCTTCCTCTGAGGAGGCTACACCCTTCTGACTTATCCGACTATGTGCGGAACCTACAAATTCAGTTTGAGGACATAATGCTTTCAACCGCTTTCCGAGAAGAAAAATCGTTTCTTGACACTCTGCGAGCTTCTCTGCTGCAGCTGCCAACTCTTTCTCCTGAAACAGATCGGCGCATGCTTGCTCAGCTTAAGAGTACACTTATAAGTTCACGAGTAAATAATTTCATGTTGCTCAAAGTTGGAAATAAATTGATCTTCATTCCGTTGGCCTTCTACTACTAAGTCAAGAGTATTAGGCAGCTGCTTGGGGTAAAAAATTAACGACCCAACTAGTTTGTTCACTCTCAAACTCTAGCTCATTGTAAGAAGGATATAACTATAATTAAAGCTCATTATGAAAATGTGAACTTGAACCAAAGAAAAAGTTCAAGAATCAAATCCATGCCAAAACTTAAATCTTCAAGACGACCCCTGATTTGTAGTCTGTAATATTTTTATCGTCTGACAATCATGAATGGCAGTGGCAACTGGCAAGACGTTAGTTTCTGTTTTTGGTTCCATACCGGGTTGAACCAATATATTATTTAAAAACTTGAGAGAGGACTTCTCAATGCAATGTTATCCATTGTATGAAAGCCACATAAGGCAAGATACCAGGCATAAAGCTTTGAGTGCAATGATCAATTATACATCTGTAAAGGTTGTAGTGGCCGCAGATAACTAACCTGGTTAGTCTTGGCATCACTATCGGCTGCTGCACTCTCAGCCCTGTCATTAAAAAATATTAAGCCAATCATGATAACGAGTTCGAGAGAAATCAAAACCTATTAGTATCATGATGTTGTCTCGAATTCAATAACAAATCACATGGATAATCTGAACCCAGTTAGAATATGTACTAACAGAAAATACTGATAATAATAAACAAATAAATAACAGTAGACAAGGCAAAAATCATTTGACAATATATCAGATGTGCGTTTTAAACATTGATTGATCAATTTCTAGGAGACATCTTCCAATCTAAGCCAAAATATTGAAGATGCGACAACGGGTCAGTATGTCTTAAACAGTTGGCAGAAGCAGGCAATATTTTTAATCGTTAGCAAATGAGAGATGATCAACAAGATATGGTGAACAGTAGAAGGGTGGTTTTACAGCATAGAATGACCTTTCTATAACTAGTAATTTGGAGTTACTGAAGTAGTGGAGTATTCAAAACCCTGTGACATGTCAAGAAGCAAACTTACTGATTGTTTATAGGTCAGTGGATTCATTAAATTACTAATCAAGAAACAGAACATGGAAGGTCAAGTGGCCATGCTCAGGAAATCAGTAGCATAATTTCCTTTAGTTCTAGCTGAAAACCATATTGAGGTCATTGCCTAACAGAACTTAGCACCAACGCTGAACGTTTATGCAAGACCTAAATGCTTGTTAGTCTCCGAAGTGCTTAAAATCTAAATTGTTCAATAGTAGACATGCGTAAGCTATAACAAATTATTTGGTAAGAATAGAATTTGAGCTTTTGAAGACCGAGGTCCAAGTAGGAATTCTAAAGGAAGAAACATTCACAAACCTTTGCAGCTGCTCCCGAAGATCTTTGCATCTAGTTAGAGCATCTTGATGACTTCTTCTCTCCTCTTGTAACTCATTTTCAAGGACTTCTATTTTACCATGGAGGAGATTTACTTCAGTTTGTAACTCCTCTGCACGTCTTTCAAGTGATTTGTATGACTCAGCCATGCATTTGAGCTGTGTCTCAGCCAAGCTGTTTGACTTGTGAGCTGATGCGAATTGTGACTTAATCTCTGCTAGAACATGTTCTGTCTCAGCCAACTGAGACTTGGTGCTTTCTAAGTTTTCAGTACATGTAGCAAGATCAATTGCCATATTATCCTTCTCTAACTTCAGCTGTTCAAACTCTTCCACAGAGCATTTCCATGAAGTGGCTGTTGATTCAGAGGTCGGAACAAGATTACCATCATCTGAAATATCAGGATCAGAAGTTGAATCCGGAAAATGGGCACTACCATTTGGATATTTCTCTTCTGATGAGCCTACGACACCCTTGTTCTCTGGTAATACTATCTTATCTATACAGTCATAACTGCCATTTTCCACTTGAAGACTTCTATATCCAAGGACATTAAAGTGGAGATCACATGCTTTGTTTAATACTTGAGAAAGATCTAGAACAAAATCAACTAGATTTGTTCTATTTTTCGTGATGTCATTATGTTTGGCAAAGAATGCATCCAGTTTTTGGTTCAATCCAACTGCAAGTGGTGATGTTTCCTCAGCAGCCTTTGCATCTTTACCAAGAACTTTTACGAAGTCATGGGCATGAGAAATGGCAGCTTCTAACTCTTGGCTAATGGAGATCGTACAGTCTCGGTGCATGGTTTGGCTTCTCCAAACAAATGCATTTCCTTTTGCACAGGAACTTCAGGATCCTTGGCACAGGTCCGAGAATCAATGGCAGTGTCAGGGCAATGAGTCCCCTTAACAACAGAATCCACTAACTGGTGATACAGAATATCCTGCAAATCCTGAACAAGACAACTAATATCCTCCAAGACTCCTTGCATGTCCTCCTGAGACATTGATTTAAGCACAGAAATTCTTGATTGTAATTTCACAAAGATCGGCAGGGATACTTTCAGTTGAGGATTTGATGCTGTTGCTTCTTCCCCTAGATGCTTTTGAGCTTCTGAATCATGATGCTCACTCGTTTGGGCATCTGAGTTTCTGGTGCCATCTACAGAATTTTCAGGGTTCATAATCCCAGATCTTGCATTGGCTATATTACCAGATGCATATGCCCTGGAAACCGCTCCATTTGAATCATGTGATATAAATGCTAATTTTTCCATCTCTAAGAAGTCGTCCATAAGGTCCAAGTTACTTGCTGTTTCGGATTTTTGTGAACTATCAACATACTTCTTGAAATGAAAGAGCTCAGAAATTGGCGCTGTTGCACATGACACAAAACTACTTTTGGCATCAGCATCGCCATCTTCGGACATGGAGCTCATGTTTGGTGGATCAATACCATTTCGACTATCTGAACTATCAATTGCAAGGTGAACCTTGTATTTGTGAGGACTTCTCTGTTCACCATTAGCTTGCATTTGTGCCTTTAAACTTTGAAGCTTGCCAGCTGTCTTAGCACATAAACTCCTGGCATCTTGTAGTTCGCTATTACGCTTTGACAATGCTTCTTTCAAAATCTTTGTTTCTTCTTCCACAGACAACAGCCGTTGGGCAAGTAGCTCTTTCTCTTTCTGATACTTCTGCAAATTGTCAAGTGAAAAGTCAGGAAGTTGAGACAAGTGAGAAGTAGAAGGCTTTACTGGAAACCTTCTTGGATGGGATTCTCCATAATCCCGGCCCAGGTTTTCAACTTCATGTTTCATTTGGGCTAATGCAGCTGGACCTGGCAATTTCTTGCGAACAAGACCTCGTAACCTTTGACACTCTGCTTCAAGCTTAGCAATTTTCTTTACTCCTTCCAGGTGCTGTTTGTTAGCTGCATCTGCAGATCGCATACTCATGTTCTTCTCCTCATTACGAATTTCTACCTCTTTCTTAGCCATATGGAGCTCATAATTGAGTGAATTTATTTCCTTCTCACAAGACTGAATTTTGGTCTTCAGTTGTTCTATCTCTGCATCAGCTTGTGACTTCTCTTCAGTCAGCTTGATCAGCATTTTGGAGCGTTCTTGTAAAGACCTCGATAATGCAGCATTTTCAGCATCAGATCTGAGCAAGGCTCGGTCCAAATTAGCTATCTTAGCTTCAAAGTCAAGCACCATCTTGTCAAACTGTTTTGTTTTGTTCAGAACAACTTCATGCAACTTTTGTTCATGCTCTTCCTTCAAATTACGTATCTGTTTCATGCATTCTTTTAGAGCACCATCCAAATGCGATGCCCTATCCTCGGCAGTAAGCTTTAACAATGTCACAGATTCCAAATGATTTTTTAATGATGAGGCTTCTGCCTCAGCTTTTTCCCAACCTGCAAAAGGTTCTGTGCAATTAAGTATCCACAAAATATTGAATGTTGTAAAGAAAAGAAACACTAAGCAACAAGTACAAATATTATTAGCTGTTTCAGAATGTATGAAATCAAGATGACGTCAAACCTGAGACAGCTTCTTCAGCAACTTTTGCATGTTGTTTCACCAGGTTTTCCTTATTAGTTATTTCCAAATTGGCTTCAGATAGTTTTTGGTTCAACTCCTTTAGTTCATCCTCTAAAGTCTTCACTCGTTCCTCATGTGACTTCACTTGATTCTCCAATCCAGTTAGATGTATATATGTATCCATTGAGATCTGGAGATGCTTTGGTTTCTTACCATTATCCTGTTTACCCAGCAAGAAGATCAAACAGAAGGGTGCAAACAGCGTTAAGAATAAATTAAGAATCGCCTGAGTCGCATCAAATTGGAAAATGCCAGGCCACTGGTGTGATAGTCAATTTGGAATTATTGTTCCTTAAAGTGTTTCTTAAGTAAATTGCAAAAAAGAACAAAAGGGGAAAATTATACATATAACTTATTTGTAAATGTGCATTTAGGTCCTCATTCACCTTTCTTTTTTCTTTTTCTTTTTTTTTTTTCCCTTCTTTTTTCGAAAGCAGTTCCACTACTCCAATTCTTTTAGCAACTGGATCTTCATAAATGAATTCCATCCAGTATAGCTGTTAAAACATTACATCTTGCACATGACAACGGATTTTGATCGAGAGATGATTATACACAATTGTGACTTTCAGCACTAGGAGGAACAAAATTATCTCCAGGACACTGCATAAACTTGCTGGGCCCCGATACACATTCATATTTAATGAATTTACTTGTCAACTGCAATTCAGGATATGAAGCATTGGAACAAGAATCTGTAAATGCTCAAAGCAGCAGGCTGGGGGGAAGGTGGGGGGGAAATATATATATATATATATATACACACGATATAGCTGATAGATGACTTGCAGAGCTCATTAGTCGCCAAACTGGCAGCAACATAAGAGTCACTCTGTGAGAAAGAGGAAGCAAACACGTTTTGCTAAGCCTAAAGAAAGTATTCCCAATGAAATATAGTGGTAGCACACTCAATCAAATCGGTAATTTTCTCCCTGACTACTTATTCAATTCAGTCCTACTTTAAGTTATAAAATAAATAAGTCACTAAAAAAGCATTACTTAATTTGGAAGTAACTCTTATGTTGCTTTCAGTAAATAATTTAGACATTTCCAAACTTTGACCAATGAAAATATTTTACATCTCATTTATTTACTTATAGGTAAAATTTTTACGCTCAGCCAAACATGCATGTTATCTCAATACAAGAGCTGCATGGTATAATATGACAAACCTGGTCAGCCTGCGTTGCCGCTACATCGGAAGGGGCAAAGCTTGACAAACCAGTCACTGCTTTCTCAGCAACTTGCTTCTCAGATGATTTTTTCTTCCATGGCCAACTTCTTTTATCCATCATATTCTATTTGTCCAAACTAGATAGCGAAATATGTTAGCTAATTATTCCTAATAGCAAAAAAAACCATGACATAAACCTCAAAGAGCATTCAACAATAACAACCATCTCATAGTTCAGAGCATAAAACCACCTAGTTATTTATCTAAGTTCCCTGTGATCATAACATAGTAGAATGCCAGTTAAGAATCATTGTAACATTGTTTCTTGTCAACATATAGAACAAAAGTCTTTTATGGCTCTAATTTCAAGGTAAGGTTTAACTATAAAAGCATAAGTAAATGACTAATTAGATTTCCAGTATAATACTAGCTACTCTTATTTGTCTACCTTGAATGGAAACCTTCAATCAGCCGTTCCAGATGTTGTAAGCCTAACTATGCACTCAAATGCAGAATTAGAAGCTTTATTCACCTACCAAGGTGGTAGGGACGATCCCAATTGACACCTTTGTTGTAAAAATTTGGGCGAAAAAAAAGAACCATCAGGGAATAGTGCAAGTGTTATTCGTGAATTCTTCTTATTTGAGCTGAAAAAGTATCTATCTAAAGATAAATAAGATCGGAGAAGTTGGGATCCTAGAAGTCAAGAATATTTATAGACTACAAGATTAAAATCAAGGGCAAATAATTGGAGGTCAGACATGCATAAAGAAAAGAAACGTTCCTATCAAATCATTAATACAAACTCTACACTACAAAAGTAATTCAAATATTTAAGGCATACAAATTTTAGATATGATTAAAAATATGGTAATAGGGATAAAGAAAGGGATAGGCCACCAGAAACAATGAAAATATACCATGATTACGACATTCCCATAATCTAACAAAAATACTAAAAAGGAGAATGTAAATGTCGAAAAATTGTTCATTGCATTTATGAAACTTTGGTTTAAGCTTATTTATTTATTGTAAGTTATGAATCATTGTTGAAATGAACCCAAAAGTTTTAATCAAAATTTTTGTCTCCCAGCTCAAAAAGCGGTAATCAACTAATCATCGAAATTTTTCATGTCTATAATAAGAATTCAAAACTGGATACTAATATCTGAACCGAAAAAATAGAACTGAAAATTCAGACTAGTGACTTAAAATCCAAATAATTAAAACAAAGAGAAGATTCAAAGAGCCCCCCAACAAAATCAAATTAAATTGAAGCAAATCAAAAGCAGCCCATATTAACAAAAACTGATTCAAGTCCACCAGGAAATACAAAAAAAGAAGGGCAGGGTACTCTTAAAACTAAAACCCACAAGGTGGAGCACTTAAAAATGTGTAGAGTACAATAAAAATGGCATCTAAAAACGCAAGAACAAGTGATCGAAAATGGAAACGAAAACAATGATTTCACAATACAAAAAACAAAACAAATTAAAAGTCAGAAAAATTTCAGTCCCTCTGTGATTCCATTCAGCTGCCAAAAACTCAATCTGAAGCTCCGATGAGTATGTGCATGCGTGAGAAATCCCACTTACCAGTTAGTCACTAAAATTGCTAACAAAAGCCACTAGCGTCCAGCTTTCCCTACACACGCTCTTCCGATCTTAATAAGAAAAATTAAGAAATGGGTTTGAGAATGCTGCTCTTTTACGGAGGGTGGATGGTGGTGGAAGTGGTGGTCGGTGGGTGGCGAGGAGCGGGGGATGGTGGGGCAGTGCGTGTCAAAATATTCTGGCTTTTAGTTGAGGTGTCACTTGAAAGGCAAGACATTTGAATAAGTTCCAGAAACGATGCTCCTTTTAAATTTGGGAATGATTGTAAAATAGCAGTGCTGGTCCTCAAGCTACTGCTCCTTATAGTATGTTAGTATATGACCTTCGAAAAAGTAAATTATTCCTCCAAGCTTCCTTGTTAAATTATTCCTCCACGTTTCCTTGCTATTCCTGATTTGGTCCTTTAACATGAAAAAAAAAAGGGAAAGATAAGATAATAATACTACTAGAAATGGGCTAACTAAGATATGAAAGATTTCTAGGAAAATGAATTTAAAAGTTCTTTTGAATTAGAGATATTCGAGTAAAGATAGTGAATTATGCATTTTCGTAATGTTATCTATTATTTGTACTCTTTGGTGCTTATATCTTCTCGAAATCTACTGTACTATTCCGTCCTTTGAATTTATTCTCTTATTTGGTACTTGTCACTAGTCCGATTGTCATAAGGAAATTTTTATTGCCTTAGTTGAGAATCAATAGAAATTTACAATGTACTCATATCTTATTTTGTAAAGTTGAAATATTATTATGTTTTAATATTCAGAAGTTTGAATTATTAAAAGTTAATAACATATCCACCTAAAAACATTTGTGAAAATCTTTTATATATGTGTATGTATTATGCTATGAGTTGACAAAATTGCCCCTTGAAATGAGTGATTAGCAAGTGGGTGACAGGATAAAAGCTGAGCTGTATATTTATTTTGGGTGGGGACTTCTTTGGAAGTCAATACATACACTCAATGGCCAGCTCATCATTTGAGTTTGGCGCGTCAACGATTTTGTGCATGTGGATTGTGCACCCCTTCTGCATGATTCCTCCCGCAAGTATCTTTAAGATTCTGTCATTTTAGTTAATTGAGGATTGAGCAAACCTACGAGAAAATAGAGGTATATACATAAAAATTGACATAGGTAAATATACTTGACAAAAATATTTTTTATTCATACATCATATCAACAATCATATCTATTGCATTTTTCTGTCAAATTTTATGTTAACTTTTTTATATATAACTAGAATTATTCAATTTATAAACCATTCATTTACACCCCTCTCCCCTTAAAAAAAAAAAAAAAAAAACACACACACACACATATATATAAACAAATATCACTAATATTGAGGCCTAATGGGTAACGATAACCCTTTCCAGTATATTTAATTCAAGTTTAAGTCATCATCTCACTCTGATCCCATCTTATATACTGAAAAAAAATATATATATCATTAAATACTTTTTACCAAACATATTACTAATAGAAACAAATAAAATTAATACATAAAATTAAATTTGATTGTGACTATGAATATATTTTCCAGGTTTTTCTTCTTTCTCTCTCACACACCTGGAAACCTAAGAACATCGAAAATCAATGTAGATTTACATGAAATTTAAAATGATCTTTAAAATAACAAAATATGTGTGTATAATATATATATATATATATATATATCATGGGAAATGTATGACGAGAGATGATTGGATAATAAACAAATAAACTCAATTTATAAAAGTAACTTGTTTTTTATTTTAGGTGTAGACCTAGCTCTTTGGTAATTTTTTTTCTTAATAAAAATATAGCACACTTAATTTTATCAACTTGAAATCAAAGATCAATTTTTCTTTTCTTGCACACTTTATGTCCCCTAATATCTGAATGAGAATTGATTAGGACACAAAAGCATTCCATAATTTTAGGCAGGCTTTTGGCAATGTCCCATGGCCTCTTTCATTCGATTTTAGCACAAGATAAGTTTAGCTCAATCCACGCGAAGAAATAAATGGTAGTGCTAGAATCCAGCTATAAGTATAGACTGCCCATAACCTTGACTTTTTGTATATACAAATCAGGTTGGTATAGAAAAAACCAATGCTTATCAATTTCAAAGTTCCATATATTTTTCCATTTTTATGAATGAATCGTGCTACACTCACATAAACACTTTACGCTATCTTTTTAGATAATTATACTTGATAATATCTTATTTCCAAATATTACATTACTTTTAGATCCATCTCAATCCAAAGGCCAGCATTCATTATGTGAAATTTTATGTATTTTTTAAAGTACAATTATAATCTACACTATAATATATATCATTGTGAAAAATAAACAACAATACAAACCCTTTTGAAAAGAAGTACAAGAAATCAACAATACAAATCCCTGTGCAGGAAGTAGACTACAAACCCCTACGCTTAAAACCTCCTTTTATTTAACATTAATATATTTTTTCAAGGAAGGCAGATATGAAGCTTTTATTAATATAACTATCAATGTATTTTGCAGCTAATTTATAAACCATTGTGTGACATCATTTTGTTAAATAATTTCATGTTACGTGATAATTTATGAAACAATAGACTTGCACATATGTGTATCAATTCCTTTTACGCTTACATATCCGTACAGAGTTTTCTGAAGCAATGAGTACAAGTAAATATTGCAACGGCACAACTGTACCATCGGTATATCTATCAAGGCATTGGCGTTTGGAATAAAACCCGACTTCAATTCGTGGATCCCCGGTACTGTTAAAACAGTTGTATATAGTAGGTTCAACAATTATTTATTCATTCATTCATAAGTTTAAACAGGTAACTGTCTTAATTCTAGCTTCAATGAGTAAAAGATGCTACCTGTCTTACAGCTATTCATTATCAAGAAAAAAACAAAACCGAAGAAATTAAGGAGTCTGTTAACATCGAGTCAATCAGCAATAATAATAGAAATTAATTGAATTTATAATTCATGGTAATTGTCAATTATTTATTATTTCCACTTTTCACCCCACTACGTGACATCTCAACTGTTTTTTTTTTTTTTTTTTTGAGAAGCCCATCTAAACTATTAATTCACTATAAATAAAAAAGCTTAGCTAATAATATGATAATATGATTGAACCAACGGTTTATCATAATTTAAGATTATTTTTTTGCTCATACATCATCATGTGAGAGATATAAATAGTCGAGCAGCTGGTATAAATACTCATTGATGGATCATATACATCGAGCGTAAGCTTTGTCATTCTTTATTGCTTCTACCCCCATCATCTATAGATAGCAATTAGCAAGTTAGCAACCCAAAAAAATTTAGTAAATATTCTTTATTACTATCTATTAAAGACTTTTGTTTTATTTATTAATCCATTCATTCAAGTCTTTCATTCAATGGTAGGGACCAAGAGATATTCACTTTCGCCTGCGGCGCACAATAGCCCTCACCACCCATCTCAATAGAAAACGACGTCGTTCTTAGTTCGTATAAAAATGCGCATTTGTCGGCAAGGAAAAAAATAGGGAAAATATGCAACGATAAATACAGAAAATTAATCTCTAATAATAAAATTATAAATGTTTCTTCAAAATCAAAGTCAACTTCTACGCTCTTATACTGATTTACTTATAATTGAAAGACGATAGAGATAAACAAGTCTTTTGCCCAACATAGTGAAAATTTCAAGAACCACAATATAGAAAGAAATCATGGACACAGTTTAAAAAATAAGTTCAATTGAGAACTTTTTTTCCGGGATCAAAAACTTAGTGCTTCAAATAATAACTGCAGTGTGAATATAATTTTCCAAACCAAAAATTAAAAAAATAAAAAAAAAACAATGTATAAATGTGACTTGGCAGATTTACCTGGTAGGTTTCAGGTACTGGATGACTGGTGTCATTATAGCACCAGACAGTGATGAAACATAATATTATCTGCTACTCTGAACACATTACCAGTCCAAAAATTATATCAGTAGCTGATGTTATGTCATCTTATCTATTCAGTGTTAGACGTCTGGTCATTGTTCTATATTCATGATTTACCCTCGAAAATATTGAGAACTCATGTGAAGTCCTTGGACATGCAATCAGTGCGGGGAGTGTAAATGTGTATAAGGATAATGCAACTGTAACTTGGGCTAGTTTGTAGTTGCTGGTTACGTAAGAGTATCAATCATGGAAGATTGAAGGCCAAAATGGGAACTTTCTAAACTATTTTGTAGGTCACACAGAATTCATTTCTTGGTTGATGACAAGAAATGCATTTGGTACATTGATGTCTGAACTAATGCTACAACAATTCTGTTGTCAACGTACTGCATTAATTTTTGTTAATAAATATGCTTAAATGTAACCACAAGTTTATTAAGTTAGATAGATTTAAGTGTGCTTCGACTCGTTTGTTGCAATCAAGTCAATTTCATTAAAATAAAAGGAACAATATAACAGAATAAAATCGTACATGTCTTAATGACATCTTAATTCTCACCCACATACAAGCTTTGATCTTTCTTTTTATGACTTCCTACAAAATGATAAAGACTAAACGGGCACCATTTTGGTGAGTATGATATTCTTAGGGACCAATAAGATATTTATCCTTTTTCGCACGTGGATAGAATAAAACGTTACCTATCTTGATGACTTTCTACAATCTACAGCATTTTTTTTCTAATTTTCGGAAATGCCTTTTTGAAAGTTTGAAATTAAATAAATTTTTCGACGTTTTAAGAAATTAAAAAACAGCCTAAAATAATAAAGAGAACAAAGGATGCAAAGTCTATTACCAAACGACAGTCTAATTACCCATATATACATTTTGATGAAAGTTGCTACATTTAAACTTATATTTGGTAAGTGACAATAAATTAATAGACCAATATTTCAATTTTAAAAATGAGAAACAGTTCACTAAAACAACTTGGGACATCACAGTTTGGCACTTTCTTGGTGCCTGCCTTTCTTTAGCTTTCGATTTTGGACAACATTAATTAATCCGAGAAACTAAATAAGTTAACTTTGTACTTTTTTTTGTTTTTCAAAAATTATAAGTGGAAAAACAGTGTTTTGCTTTTTACATGCTTATTCACTTTGTGTTTGTGTGTCTTTTTGCTGTAATTCTACTTCACAGTTACAAGTGATCGACTAAATTATACATCCAAGATAACTTGCTTTCAAACACACCATATTTTGTCCCCATGTGAAAAAGCTTACATGTTCATTTTCATACTTTAGAGAAGCTTAGGACACACATAATAAAGAAGTAATTACAAATTACTATTGAACTCTCGTAAAAACTGTATCTAGTTAGTTTGTCTGTTTGACTCTTAGTTTTTTATTTAAGTCACTGAGGTGGGCTTTAGAGTTATTTATTGATGAACCCGATCAATAACCAAACAATAAGAATTAATCTAAGAAATGAAGAGTAATTAATGTACATGTTACAAGATTAAGACAGTTGAAATCGACCTAATGTGTAATAAAAACTTTAAATTATGATTTGACAGAGAGTAATATAATAGATATCAATATGTTTTTCCTGTAGCACACGCAATTGACTGTCGTTTTGCTTGCTGTTGCTTTCGTTTTGAACTGTTCTTGGCTTAATTAGCTGGCCTTTTATTTAAGATAAGACCATGGATGTATTATTTATGATGTTTGTGCTTTTGGTAGCATTACTTGACTGATATTCAGTTTTGTGTCTAGTTTTATATGTCTAGTTTTATATTTGAAATAGTATATATATGTATAAGAAGTGGGGTTGATATAAAAAGTCCAAATTTTATAATAGCTGTATAACATATATTGTTTGACTTGCTAAGATGGACAAATATATTTGAAACTCAGATACTCGTTATACGTTATATGCAACTGAGACAGCTGAACCGATTTTATAAATTCTCTTTGCTAAAATGTAAAAGAATAATGCGAGAGGGTAAGAGGAAGGATTCCACCCTGAGCTTGAGCAAGTTCTCCCGTCTAAGATAGGTCATTCAACAAACTTCTACAGGCCAGTTCTTTTGGCTATAAGGCAAAGGAAGTGTGCGTTTAGACATAAGTAGAATTGTGTTTTAAGTGATTGAATGGTTTTTTAAAACTTTTGTGGCCTTGTTATTTGTTTACTCAAGTTATAATGGCCTTTGTTATGTCAATTGTTGACGAGCTTGTAGTGATGTAACTAATAATGTAGATACATTTGAAATTAAGAGTTAAAAAAAGAAAATTTGATTTTTTGTTTTGTTAATTAGCCCGCGTTGGAAACAATTTTTTTTCCCTTAATGGCTGCCATTACCTAGGGGTTCTTTTTGTAAGTTCCTCTCAGACGACACAAGTCATAGAACTGGAACTACTATGGGCATTCGAATTGAAGGAAATCACACGCTAGTCGCTACTCTTTCTAAGGAGAATGCTTGTAAAAGAGAAAAATTCCCCATTGCTATAAAGACATATAGCATGTTGTTAGCGTGTTGAACAATACTCTATCCGTCCCACAAAGATGGTTTAGTAATTATTTTCACATAAATTGAGAAATGATAGTTAACATAGTTAAAAAAATTAAATTTTACCCGATTTTTCCACATATGCCCTTATGCCTAATTAATTATTTAAAATATTTTTAATGCATAAGTAGTTGAATAACAATAATTAATTAAGAGTACATATGAAAATAAAAAATTGAATACATACTCAATATGATAAGTAGATTATTTTTTTTGGGATAGACGAAAATGGAATAATAGACTAACTTTTTGTGACAAAGGGAGTAAGTACTAGTGTATGCACTCTAGATGTATTAAATTTCATTACTATTTACTAGTTAATGGATTTTAATTATTTTCCACCAACTTGATCATTGGAATATTTTAGGTGAAACAACACAACAATCCCAAGCTATTTAAGTACAAACATGTCCAAATCTTTAAGAGGGTAGATTGAACGCACAAAATCATTAGATTTTGGAAATTTAAATTTTAGCATGATTAATGAGCTGAAATACCAGCCTAATGTAGATAAGATAAGATAAATGTGGCCACTGGTAAGCAATTTCTGTCAAAACAACATCATATACAGACTGATTTTTTTTTAAATTTGTTTTAAACTTGAAAAAAACTTTATAAACTTAAAACTCAATAGTAGAATGTTGATGGCGAAACTTATATTTGGACATTGAAGATGTCTAAATGATTTTTTTATCAAATACTACGCATCTTAGAGTTTTTTGAGGCAAAAGCATATATAATTTAGTTTGTAATCAACTGATCAAATGGTTCAACTACTATTTTTTGTATTTGTTTGTTAGCCAGGAATGATGATATAATATTTTAACGCTGTCATTAAAAAATACTATTGATGGAAAAGAGAATTTATATTCTACATAAATTACATAATTTATTTAGGTAAAATAATGGGATTAAACGGAGTTATTACTAACCGTCATTAATTTTTGGACTATCAATATTCAAACTTTATTGTTTTGTTTATTTTATGTAAGTGGTTGTATTTTTAAGGTCAAGCAACAATTTTTCTATAGAGTTAACGTGAACTCGGTTACGGAGCTCACATGCCTATTGTTCTTCTCCACTTTTACAAAATATTGGGACCAATAACTTTGTCCACAAATCAAGTATTGCAATGTAAATACGCGTCCTTTATAACGAAACTTGGGCTAGCTCCATAGAAAATAGTGGGTACGCAATGTAATCGAATTTACGTATGAGTAATTTTCATACGTGTCGGAAGAAAACAAATTTATGGTGCATTTGGCAACCAGTTTATACCTAGATGGTACATAAAATTTCACTTTTTTTTTATAGAGAAATAAAATAATTGAGTTTGACGAGTCATAAATTTTAACTTTTCAGAAAACGATCTAAAGAAATTATATGACAACTGGTGCGCTTGATGACCAGTAACACGGTGCGCCTAATGAGTCTTAACAATTTATAAATTATTTGGTTTATAAAGCGATTCCCAAATGCATTTGTTTTTCCAACTGTCTTAAAAAAAAGAAGAAAAAAGAAAAAACAATTGTAACTTATTATTAAAGCTTTAAAGCACATAAGGGAAGTAACTGTTTCGTTAAGAGGTTAAGTTGAGATCTTAGGACATAGAGTCTCAATAAAATAGGTGCAAATGGTTTTACCAGCTCAGCCCAACCTGACTGAGGATCAAAACAAAGTGGACCCACAAGACCCAAATAAAACAGATTTGAACAACATAAAGAGGGCCAACAAAAGGGGCTTTCATTAGCTGATAATCACCAAGTAATGTTCTGCCAATCCAAGCCCAAAGGGTCACTTGGTAGATTTATTTCTACCTAATCTAAATTTCTTTGCGATGTGTTTCAGTATCTATATGCATTTTGTACTGTTAAACTGCATAATGTAATTGTATTTTTGAAAAAAAAAAAGGTTTTCAAAATGCATTTTATTTTATTTTATTAATTTTTTTCCCTTTCTCTTTTAAGGGGATCCCCAAAGAACCATTTTCATTTTCTCTGCTGTGCAATCTCAAATTGGTTTATGGGTCAAAATTCCTTCTTTAAGTTAATGTTGGGCCCGGCAATGTTCTTACCGGGAGCCCAGTTTTGTGTCCAGTAATTATTTTTGTAAATTTATCTTTTTGTTGGAAAAATTGCATTTTTACCCGTTGTATTTTCAAAGACGCATATATATATATATATATATATTGGTATATTATAAGATAAATAAGATCAGTTGCATTTTTCTTACAAGTTCAATATTTAACTTGGGTTATGCTACATTTCCTCGTCGAATCATTTGCTCGGTTACTTGCCTTTAAATAACTATTTAATACATTGGTAAAAACACTATTACATTTAATTGAAATACATAGGCAGAAAGACACATATACCCTCAGTAAGTCACCAAACAAGTAATTTAATGAGGAAAAATAGCATTATCCATTTAACTTTGTTTGGTTAACTCGGTTTGCTCTTTGCACTCATAAGCGTGCCTGAACATAGACTTTCTAGGCGGTTGCTTAGGGCCTCCAACAATGATTTAACAAAACAAGCTCTGAAATTGAAAAATTATTACTAGTGAAATTTATTAGTTGACAAAGGAGAAAAAAATTAATTGTAAAGTATAACTAATAATCAGTTTAATTCATACGACTACCTTATTTATATATTTCATTTATTAATATATTATGTAAATAAATTTTTGCAATATAAGTTTTAGTTCTAGGCCCCCAAAAATTTTAATTTAAAAGTTGCTTAGGCCTCCCAACAATCTTAGAACGGCCATTTACACTTTATTATAAGCATCAACCCAATTCAATGGCTGAGATTTACTCTTTGAATTCTTTAGTTCTAACTTCTAATTATTTAAGACATACACAAACAAAAATTTCTCTACAAAATTGAACATCGATGTTTTATGCTTTCTTACATGGAGACCTCTATAATCATTATCCTACCATTCTTTTAGACTTTGTCATTTGAATTACATTATAGTGGTTGGATACTATAGTTCTTGAGTAAGAGATTTGGGTTCGTACTACACCCATCCCTCCTCTAATTTCTCTCACCTCCCCTATCTTCTCCTTATATTAGAAGAAAAAAAAAATGGGAACTTGTCATCCAAAAAATAATAATAATAATAATTCTTTTACGATTTACATTTCAGACAAGGTGGTCAAACTGCTATACATGTTTACATGGACCTAATGAATACCCAATTCTCCTGCTAGAGCCCATAAGCAAGAGTGAGTGGAAATTCCATAGTTGAAGCTGGACTAATAGATTCACTAGTATAAATTAGAGCACATATGTTCCCTATTTTTTTGGGGTGGGGAGGGGGGAAATAAATTAGAGCACATACGTTGTATTGAATATATATAATGATTAGTAGATGGCTGAATCTGACCGCCTAGACCATTAAATTAATTAAGATGAGTTAAAAGGGGTGTAGTCGAAACACTAAATTTTTTCTTTTAAAATTTTCAAAGCACAAAAAAATTGGTTTTTTTTTTCTCTTTTTTCAGGCAATTTAAAATTTTGAACCCCCCATGTTAAATGATATCTATGCACCTGATAAACTTCGATGAAAAACCTTACCTGCTAGGGGTACATGTTGAACATATTTATTAACTAATACAAATATGATCGAATCTAGCAAATTAAACTTCTTTTTTCCTTTTTTCTTATTTTTTTTTCTAAATCAACAATTTAAACTTTTAAATAAATGACTTTTAACACATTGTAGTTAGAATAAATTAATTGTATAAATATCCACCACTAAAATAATAGGGGCATTCTCTATGTGGAAAAAATTCAAGTACTCTAGATGAGGAAGCTACACACGGGTTTTTAGGCTCTATTTTTAAGACCAGGTTGTTGATTGGCCTAGAGGGTAATCTATTCTCCCTCTATGGAGTTTAGATAGATGCCTAAAAACCACACTAAAACCCTTAAGTGTTTTCAAAAGAGGGGGGAAAATGTACGGACACATCTTGTCAACAGCTCTCAAAAACATTGGTTATGAATGAATGAGGAAGCCTAGAAAGTTCGATGACCAAAGTTTGATCCGTCTAGAAAATGTGGTGCTCGATACTTGCTCTATGCATTTTTGTTCTTCTAAAATTATAAATAATTGATTTAAGGGGTTTGATTACTGATATATATTGAAGGTTGATGAGAATGAAATTCATCTAGTGAGGCTGATGCAGCATGCTGGTTACTGAAACTGATATAAGATAATTATTTATCTATTTATTATCAATGCGACATTGTAAATGAGGAGTAGTATTGCATTCTCTATTTTGAATTGTTTCTGATCTTGAGAACTCATTCGTTAATTTTGTATTTTAATTTAGAAGGTAAGACTCATATGTCCATCTTCCCACGTACACTTTTAGAACTTTTTGATGATGAATAAAAATGTAGAGGCATCCAAACTCCCCATTAAAATCCCATTAAAAATTAAGTAATGTCTAGAGATAAAAAGAAAAAAATGATCACCACTTTAAGCAAATTGTTAAATTCACTGCCATCCTCTCTCAGAATAATGAAGGGCACCAAAAGGGAGAAAAATCATGCTTGGATACCGGCTAATAGCTCAAGATAGCTATAGCATAAAATTCATTTCATTTTATGGTTTTCTGAAATTATTATATCTAATAAAAAAATTCTATTAATCTGATAATTATAACTTTTAGATCAATAGACAATTGAAAATTAAGAAGAATCATAAATGAATAAATGTCGAAAAACAACAAGTTATATACCAAAGAAATTGATTTTCATTTTTATCCCTTCTTCTTCTCTCTCGCACAAGGCACGCTGCAATTTATAAATCAAAAAGGCTTGCACATAGTAACCATTTTTCATACAGTAATACTTAAATTAAAATTATTTCAAAAAGAATTATGTACCATAAAATAATATTCCAGAAAACGTGTTACAAATTTCTTCTCAGAGTCTCGCGTTTATCAAATCGATTAAAATCGTTGTTATTTACATGATCGCCGACGCCCACTCTTCCTTCGGCAACTTGCACTACTTTGTTTCTCATTTTACTCCGAGTGAACCGGGGACGACTCTGCGGCGACTCACCCACCTTCTTGCCATCTCCGGACAGGGTTGATTCAACCCAGAAACTCACTGCTCACCGTAAGAATCACCAAAAACAATAAAAAGAGAAAACTCCATGTAGGAAAATGTAAGATTTTAGCTGACGTTTGTGTGGGTGAGCTGATTCGGACGAGTCAACCCGAGTCAAAATCTGGAGAATTTCTTGAAGATATGCATTCTAGCATATAGACTTATCAGAAATCCCATACAAAAGCGGTCGCGACTCGGCCCAGAACTCAATGTTGCTTCTGATTCCGACATGGCAGTATCTCTGAAAATCCTCGAAACTCATAAACCGGGTCGGATTATTGTGATTCGATTCTGTTCGGGCCAAGTACCGGAGGATCTCTTCAAATAATGATTCATCGCAGGGAATGGTCAATGGGCCCGAATTGGTGAAGCCGTATTCCTCCTCGGCCTGTCTGAGTAATTTCTTGAATACTGGGTGGTTGAGGTATGTAGTTCGGACTACGAATCTTTTGCAGGTGGTGCCGACGGCAATGGCAACGTGGCCGGCCGGGACGTCGGAGGGGGTGCGACGGGCGGAGGTTGCGGAGATCGGAAGAGCGTCGTGTAGGCTTCTTGCGCCATCGCTTTAGCATCTGCCGGAGGCGGACGATGTGGCTGATTTTGCTGCATGCAGACATGATTCTCCGTTTGAATTTTACTTGTCCTTCGCTTGTGAGTTGAATGAGAGAGTGACGGTGTTGAACGCGGGGAATGGATTGGGTTTATATAAAGTTGGGACTACACAAATGCCCCCCACTTTTCGTGATAATTACAATTAAGGATTTTACCGTGGGCTGACCGCTGGGCCTCCGGCTGGGTTCAAGACTGGAGTTATAGTGGACAGTCAAACTGCCTAAGGTAGCCGGGGGCTCACACGAGCATGTATTGACAAATTTTTTAAGCCGTTTGGTTGTTCACCTGAACTAGTGATTTTACCGAAAGTTTCGACCAATCCCTAAGATAATAGATTGCTTTGCACACCATTGACATGGAAGTGTCACGTTAATATGAGATGTCTATACTATCACATCTGCATTGATTAATATAATGACATGATTGTATCACATCAACCATTGACATAATGAGTGCTAATCACTTATAAATTTTACTAGTAAACATACCTAGGGTTGTGGGTTGAGCATCAGGTTAATTTCGGGTCGAGTTTACAATTTCTCATTGTAACATGGTTAAATTTTGTTCAACGGTCATCTAGATCATTAGTTTTTTTTTTTTTTTTATGATATGGAGTACTGCAATTTATTCGGTTCGCAAACTTTTCATCGAATAATGAAGGGATCTATCCAGTTCTATAGATGAGCATGGTACTTTTTCAATTTTGTAATAAAGGGACACCAAATTAGATTTCAACTCGTTAAATATAGATAAATAGCATTATTTTTCTGTAAGATTTAATAAAGTGGTCAACATATTCATTCCTGCTTTGCTGAGGCCGCAGATGTCTCTATGTTTGAATGCATGTTCAGCAATCAAAGCTCTTTAAAATTCATCCATGCAACAGAATAAAAAGTTTTTCCATATAACTTGTGACTCAGGTATAGGAATGGCAATGGGACGGGTATTACCCGATACCCGAGAATATCAGCCCCGTTAAGTATCGGGGGCGGGTACCGGGCGAAATTTTTCGCCCCTAAATCTTATCGGGGCGGGGACGGGTTTTGCCCGCCCCGCCCCGATACCCCTTTTTTTTTTGAAAAAATATTTTGTTGTCTATGAAATTTCGAAGCTAGATACCAAAGATGAAATTTGCATGATACTTAGGATGGCTTTTCATATAATTTTAATTTCATTTTTTACTATAGTTTTTTAGTTATTTCTTAACGGGGCGGGTAACGGGTATTTTTTTTGTACCCGCCCCGAATCACCCTCGCCTCGTACCCGATTGAATCGGGTAAGGGCGGGTACGGGGCGAGGGATTTCTTAACGGGGTGGGGACGGGAGAAGGCATACCTGCCCCGAACCCGCCCCATTGTCATTCCTACTCAGGTAGATACATTTTATTACATGGGGACTTTAAAAAATTCAGACATTAATATGTTGTACTATACAAGAAATCAGAATATTATTAATCATTACATATTATACTTTAGGGAAGTAACTTGAAAATAAAGTATCATCACTTAATTATCCAATCCTTTTGATTTAATATTTGACATTTTGATTGGGTGAAACTAATTAATCACAATAAACATTTGTTGTTAATTAAAACTCTGCTCTCCATCCATTTCAATGCAAGTTTTGTTTTACTTGTATATTCGATGTACTCTCAATTAATGTGATGAAACAAAAACATTGCCATGAGGTTGGGGAAGACAACAACATTCTTAGTGTCATGCTTTTTGATGCATGCCATGAATTTTGAAAGTATAATGAATTTAAGAAATCCAGACCCCCCCCCCACATGCAAAGCTCTATAGAAACTTTAATTCAATCCATTTTGTTCTAGAGAGTTAGTTGGCTTGACCCTAAAAAGAAAGATGCTTTCTTTTTCCCAAATATTTAAAAAAAAAATTGAAGAATAGAAAAACAAAGAAATGGTTGAATTTTCATCCTATTCCATGAACCCATGTGCAAGCTGTTCCATCTTTCCTTTTCTTTTAAAATTCCTTAGCTAACAGCCAATTATTTGGCCCCCTTTAATGACTAATTAAGTTCTTTAATTGAAATTCTTAATAATCGAATTACAGTCTAATCATGATTGGCGGGCCTCGGTTATCAACTTACAGTTGCTGTAAATTATATATATGTCAATTAGGAGACAGTATTAGAGTAAGATGCAAGAGATACACTTCAACCGTCGAGAATGGTTTGAATAGTAATTGTTCAAAAACGAGATGAAGATTGACAATGAGAATTGAATACTAACTTCATAAATTTGCCTTATCCACTTGTAAATGATTTTTGGGGAAAATATAATTGTGATTATTTTTGGGTACGTGGTGTCATAAGAAGCAAAGTCATTGAATGGTCAAGAAGGGTTAGTAGGAAGCCAAAGGGGACAGTGAGAACTTTTAGAAGAACGGACACATGCATCCCCCTAAATGTTTATAGGGGCACTAAAATGTCCCACTTGTAAAGTTTTAAGGATCATGACATTTATGATTATTGTTCAATTTCTTTTAGGAATTTGTATCCCAACAAAAAGAATAGCTACGAGTTTTTGTATTAATTTTAAACTGTTTGAACTCTTTTCATTGTCCGATAATGTTCTTTTACAAATTCAAGTGAAGCAACCCAGAGGCGAAGAAGGGGTGGGTCTAGGAGGACAGAGAATGGATCATGTCATTTTCTATTTTTTTTAAAATTTTAAGTACAATTAAAGTTGAAAACATATATAGAAAAGAGTCTCATTTTGAGAAAATCATGCATGTTTTTCAATCTTACGGTCAACATTCTAACCATCTTGATAATGTTTGAAGTATACATGAGTTGAATAAACATGTGAATTCATTTACAAAATACATCGAGCCGCTCCAATCAAGGTATTAAAAAGTGTAAGGAGAACAAAGCGTCGAAATCGTGCATTGGGTCTAAGAGCTTGTTTGAACCTCTTTATTCTCCATTTATTCTCCCAATTTATAATTTTATCTACTATTAATTTGAGATTTAATTTGACAACTGCTCAATTACAATCACATATTTCAAATATTTTTACATTTTCAATAAATATTCTACATCACTCATCTTTATAAATTCACAAAATCTTTACAAATAAAGAGGTTCAAACAAGCTTTAAGCGTATTAATAGTTGATAAAAACGTAATCAATATGTAATAAAATAATAAGAAGTAACAAAACGTGAAATTTAAATTTTGAGTATAAACACAGTTTGATCGGGATTTTTAGAACACGGGCTACGGCGCCAGAGGCCGCATAACTTGAAGATAAAAGCAAGAAGAATTACGGGATTCTCAATTGGGAAAATATTTCATGTGAACTTTTGTCACCGTTAAATAATTGTTGTGGGCTGGGTAGATATCCTAGTGGAGATGGGTCCCACACAAGGTGGTGACATCTTGAAATCGGCGCAGATTTCCATGAATACCGTTACGTCCCGTCGGAGTACTCTTCAAACTTTCCCCATTTGCTCTCTGTTGGAACTGGAGCCCCATCTGCCTCACGCCCCATTTGTGCAAGTGGCAATTTTTTTCTTTTCCTTTTATACTTTTTGCTTTTTTAATTTCGTTTAAGAACTACTCATTTACTACTACTATTCAACACACATGAAAGTTAGACCTTGTTTGATACTTTTTATCAAATTATATTATAATTTTATCTATTATTGATTTGATAATTGATTTAATAATTACTCATTTATAATTATAAATTTCAAATTTCTATTAAATTTAAACCACTTAATTTATTTTTTTATAATTTATCTTTATAAATCAACTACTATAAATTGAATCAAACAAGCACTTAATAGATATTGTCGTTTTTGTTTTGTATCCATGTATCGTTCTTGAAATATTTAAAAGTGAGGGTTATATAACTTGTGTGGCACTATCACGTTATATCATTATAAACAGGTGAGTGTGAGAATAAATTTTCGAGACGTAGACGCATTTAAATGAAGCATGCATTTGATGTAAGTGGCAAAAGAAAAATGAAACTCAGACTATACATGTGAAGGAGTGCAATATGCTGGAGATAATATTTAGCCCTTGTTTGATACTCTTTAACAAAACACATTATAATCTCACATATCACTGATTTGACTATTGATTTAACAACTACTCATTTATAACCATAAATTTAAAACTTTTATTAAATCTACACCACTCATTTCACCTCTTTATAATTTCTCTTTATAAATCAACTATCATAAATTGAATCAAACAGACACATTTTTCGTAAAATTAGCCAATGAATAATGCACGAAAAGTAAGATTTTATCGATGATTTACCAATATAATTTATGGGTCCCACTTGCAAACAGTTGGCGGGAGAAAGACGTCCAGGTTCGGAGTTTTTCTAGCTGTACTGAGCACTTTCACGGGCCTGTCACGGCTTAATTGGCCCAGCAGTACGGCTCCCTTTTTAATTTTTTTTAAAAATTATTAAATCAACAAAAATGGTGTAATTATTTTTGATAGTTTTGTACTGAATTTATTAAATTCCTTTTATTTTGTAGTTAAGATTCTTGTATGTTTTCAGTTAGCCTTCAACTTTAATTTTTTTTCCCTGTCACTAAATGAAATGCCATCTAACTAATCATTTCACAACATGCTGATTTATAAGTTAAAAGGACCTCGATGAAATGGAAATTAATTTCACTGTAACATTAGAAGAAACTTTTAAGGACGAGTTTTGAATTTTTGATCGATTTAGTAAACTATATGGAGCAATAAACTTGTTTAGTGACAGGCTAACACTACGGAAGGCTAAAAAAATTTAATGGATCATCAAGAATGTTTACGGACAAGTAAGAAATATCTAGTAAGTTGAGTGACGCAACATGTAATTTTCAAAGTACATCGCGATCGGATAATGGGATGAAAACTTTTACATACTTAAAAATTGTTGAAAATTTTCTTTTTTTCTTTCTTTTATCTTTTAATCGATTCTTCGTTACACAAACACTGCCACATTCTCATCAAACATTGATGGGGGAGCACATGATGACCCTGGTACTAAGTTACAACATGCAATGAATTTGATCATTTGATAAGAAAAATTTGACAAATTTCTGTATCAACCTGTAATTAATGAAATTAGTTTCTGTTATTTTATTCATTTTTTAAAAATTAGTTAAATTATTTCTATATATGCATTTTTGACGATCCACTATTCATTTATAGTCGTTTTGCATTCAATAAACAAGACAAAGAGAACATGCATTGTTGCCTCCATAAAGTTGTAACTCCTCCTCTTCTTCTTCTTCTTCTCAATTTTTTCATTTATCTACTCTAGCAAGATAAGAAAAATCATTTTGTTCATGAATAAAAATTCTTTTTTCCCCTTTACTTTGTTTATTTCTGGTATAAACGTTGGTATTTTATTTTCAAATTAAAATATTAAATAAATACAACCTTTGACTTGCATATTATGTTGCAGAGTTTGAGATGAAATGAACCTTTATTTATTGCTTGATTTTAGGGTAAGCCTGACATTCACACAAATTAATATGATTTAATTCTCTGGACACTTGTTTTCGTCGAATTTGTGGGTAAAGTAAATAATGATCTTAATTAATGGATGATGATTTGAAAATTAAATTTTTTTATAAATTTATAATTACATATTTTACGTGAATAATAATGTATTTAAACTTGAACATCTCTCAAGAATATTACTGTAGTAATTAAGCTGATTTTAACCAGTTAGTGTCACTCTCCTACTATCAAGTTGACATATTATTATATCAACCTACTGATATATGTGAAAAAAAGGATAGGAGAAGACATGGTAATAGGGAGGTGAAGCTTGTGGTTTGCTAGAAAATCTATGTTTACTACTAGTTGCAATTTCGATGGCAAGACACTAGTTCAGATACACCCGGTGTCTTCGAATCAAAACTCCTACTAGTTATACAACTTATCATACAGATTGTATATGTAAAATTAATTTGAAAAAATTTACATCTTCATATTTCTACACGATTTCGTGGTTTTTTGGCATGTGTATAATTTGTAAAGCTAGGTGTAGATATAGCAATTCTCATTATTTTTTTGGCGTTTGTTTCTCATTTTTCTTCTTTTCAATTACAATTGCACATTGTAAACTTTCATTAAAAATCTTTACAACTCATTTCACTTAACATGTTAGAACAGTTGAAAGATATAAATTCATAAATACTTCAATTTCGTAATTATTTATTTTGTGAATATTTTAATTAGCAGTTAGTTCAATAGAATAGTACTAACTACACATTTTAACTTAAAAGTAAATAAAGATTCCTCATAAAACGGACGGGGTATAACAGTTGAAAGAAAAAGCAGAAGACAGTACAGATAGAAGTGCACTAAAATATACTCTTTAATTTTAAAAATTAGATGTGTCATACATAATATATTTAGCTTTTTATCTGTTTGTTGTCCTAATAATAATTAGTTAACAACAATAAAATTTTAAATAATAAATAATAATGTCAACGTCTAACGCACGCCCAAATCCATCTGTCGAGCAGTGACGAGAATCTCTACTCACACTCGCCTTTAGCCCACAGGTTTCTTGCTAGTTTTGTGGGTGTGCATCTACTCGACTAAAATCACGTCAAATCATCTCATCAACGAGCATAACTCCTACAATATATTAGAGAGCATGTAAATTTTAATAGCATGAAAATTTTCATCTTAAATAAATAAATGTTTCCGAGTTTTGTATAAATTTCTATCATGTGTTCGTTTTTCCATGTTCCCGTTGCCCACTAGAGGTGGTTCTATAAAGACATTGATGAATGGGGTCAGGCACGTAGCTAGTGAGCCAGAAGAGCAGGCTTGGAATACAATCATGGAGTTGAAAGTACCCGATATTCCTAGAGGCATACCATCAAAAAAACTTCCTTGACCAATTGGGTAGATTCCGTCTGTAAACCTTTTACATCAAAAGTTGAATGATTCAATCGATTGGTATGAATTTTGGAAAGATGCACCTTTTTCAGTTAGTATAGCTTATTTCAGAATATTTATAGCATCCTTTTTATATAAACCCATTTATTCCTCGTTCCAAAGTTTTGACTTAATAAATTCTTTTGTTATGGATAATTATGAGATGAGATCCTTCCGAATGGGCTAAGAGAATGCCTAGAATTATTGTTTATTTTATTTTCTTTCGTTTTCCTAGCTCTTCCGATCTAATTGGAAAATAAAACAGCAAGTACAAAAATGAGTAATAACCCTCAGTAGAGACTAGTACGATTCAATTCAATATTTTGTTCGTTCGGGTTTGATTATGTCATAGCTCTATAATTCGGATTAGGTTTAATCTTTTTGGTTTTTAAAAAGAAACAGTTTGAAAAGGTTCAATTGGCTGAAATGAATTTCTAGACTCACGGATTTATCGACATGAAGTTTTTATAATAATACGAAGAACAAAAAACTACTTTTATGTTAATGGAACGAAAAATATTTTACACTTTTAAGACATTAGAGGATCTTTCTATATGATGTTTCCTGCATCTCACATATAAACCCCTTTTCATTTTCTCAAATATTGTGTTATTTGAGGGGGAGAAAAAGAGAAAACAATTTTGTTCATATTATATCTTATGAATATTTTGACACCAGCCATGCGGGTGGGTGGGTGGGATGGGGGTTTAGTTAAGGTACCGATTTGCCAGCGTATGCCAGCATTCTCTACCAACAAATCCATCCATGTAGCATAAATAGGTGGGAGGAAAACAAAATTCACGAATTATTATATTTTCACTCGAGTTGAATTTCGATATCTAATTTTCAAGGAATCCTTAGAGCAATTGAGAATAAGGTAAAGCGAAAAATGAAGGAGAAAAAGGTAAATGAGGGGCTATACTTGGCCCCTCATCTAGTAGGTTTTTCCAACTCAAAATTGTCAAAAATTAGGCTTTTACCCTCTTAGAGCATCTACATTGGTGTTGTTAGATTTAACTATCCATATAAGTAATAAAGTAGAGTTCTAGTAATTGTTAAGTATCATGTAAAAATGTTAAATTTAACTATTGACATATAACACAATGGTGATGTTAAACTAACCCTTATAATTAAACTTTAAATTAAAAGTGCGTCGCGACTAAATTAATTTAACCTATAAATAATATAAAAAATAAAGAAAATAAATATGATTAGCGAATGAGTTGTTAAAATTATTGTTAATTAATTTTAATAATAAAGTTAACAAGTTATTAAAAAGATTCTTTTAATAACTTTATTAACATCACCAATGCAATTACATTTTTTAGTTGTTAACTGATAACTTCACCTCAGTTTAACACCACCAAATGCTCTTAACACTCTATTTAGTATAGTGAGAGAAAACTCAAATTTAATACATTGAAAGTGCTCTTAGTATTTTCTAAAAATTATATGCGTATGTTGAGCCATCGACGGCTGCTCCAAATAGAAACACCACTGTCTATGGACGTAATATTGTCTTATGATATATTAACTTTTATTGTTGATGATTGCACAATAGAAACGTTCCATAAAGTACTAGCATCTTTGCATGTACCCTATGTTGATGAGTTAATCTTAAAAATGATCTAATGTCACATGACTATGTACTGTAAGGCACCACACACACACACACACACACACATATATAGTGTTAGATTTAGACTAGCTAGAGTTAATCCTCTAGATGAAACCTGAGTTCTTTAATGTATATAGATTGAACGCCGTTTATATAGTCTGATTAGTAATAGAAAATAGCAATGTCACATGTCACATGATTATTTTCTATTAACAGTCGGGCTCCATACACGAAGCATGATTTGATTCAATAGAAATTAGCATATATAGATACTGGTTTTTATAAAAATGAACAAATTGTGGGGGAGAACAAGGATTTATTCATAGTAGCTACTAGTCTGATTTAGCAACCTTTGGATGCGATTAGGGGCACCCCAATTGATTGTTGAAGCGATCAACCTTAAAAATATTACATTAGCATGTATTAGTTAATTATTACTAGCGGATTGCCAATTATGGTATGGAGGTTGAAGATTTATAATTAATTTCAATTTTAATCATTTTATAAGATTAGATTTCTTAATCTCGGCAAATGATTGGAAATGATTGGTTTTTTAAGTTTTCACCAAGTTTTCACTCTCTCCACATAAAATAAAATATTAGAGAGTAATTTTACAGAGATATAAATAACTAATTAACATTCTTATGTGGTATCATTTCATTGGTAATGATTATATAGATATTTTTTTAATCATCCAATGAAATTATACCGCATGTATAATATCATTTATTAATGTCAGATTTTCATGTCTCCTTAGAATTTTTAAACGTTAAAACCTTTAGAATTTTTGAATATTAAAATCTATATAACTCAAGTCAAGAAATTTTCTGTGAGAGTTATCTCCTCTTTTCTTTTCTTTTTCTTTTTTGTTTTTTTTTAAAGTTCAAATCAATTGTCATAATAATAATAATAATAATAATAATAATAATAATAATAATAATAATAATAATAATCAAATATTAGTCGATTATTCTTACCTTCAAAATGGGTATTAGCTTAACTTAACGATCCATGATACATTTATCCTTTTCAATCAGTAGTCTTCTAATTTGTAACTCTAGACCTCCACACCAAAAATAAATAAAAAAATAAAAAATAATAATAATAATAATGAAATAAAAAAAGTAATTCTAGACGAGATTAATGTCATTGCTTTGAGGGAATTAATTAATGCCAATTGTTGTAGGGAGGTTGGAAGATTTAATTAATCTTTGCGCTGAGCATAAGATTAGATTTCTTAATCCTAGTAAATGATTAGAAATGATTGATTATATGCAATTTTATCTATTGAAAAGTTGAAATTATTATTATTGAACGATTATTTAAAACTCTTTTGGTATTGCTGTTTGACAGACACGTGTGCGTATACAAATCTTGGCTTCTTCTAGGAAATTTGAAGAAGAAAACTTCTTTATTTATCCCTTGATGCTATCGAGTTCTGTGAACTTACCAAAAATATTTATGAACATATTCTTCAACTTCTCCATGTCGAAAATCCTTGGAGATTCCAAGAAAGAAAGATGTGAGTAGGTTAAATAATTAATAGTTGAACCAAACAAATATTCCAATATAAACAACAACTAGTACTTCTCATATATACAATTCAAACAGAACTAGATAAAAAAGACATTAATCAACAACGAAAAGATATGGGGAGTCCCGATGCATGCCACGTGACAATATGGCACAATATGGTGTTAGATCATTTTAATCTTATGAGACTAGCGTTCAAGCACCATATGTTAATGCCTTAACAGCACCTAACAGTGATTTGTCATTACATCACCCATTGATTTGAATATATCGCCATTCTCGCAAATCACATTAGCGGCATTTATTAGGTTACACTATATGTTTGGAATCGTAACCATACCAGACGTCTAGTACTTGATCAAAATCTGGGCTTGAGCATTAATCTCGATCGCTTGTTCGATCATTACAGAATCTGATAGCATAGGTAAATGGGAGAGGGAAGGGAGGGTGGCATGTTATGAGTCCGGATTGCACGGGAGTTTTTGTCATAACTTTCTTTGTATTCTTATGATGATAATTATAAAACTCCAACCCACACATGGGAGGAAGATGCAACTCAAAAGCATCATTTACCAAACTCAAATCAGTCCCCACCCTTCTTTAGTTTTTAATTTTCATACTAGCTACTCAAGAAAAAATGTTAACGTATGCTAGCGCTCTTTCGTCTGTTTTGTCTATCAATGATTATAACACAAAAAACTGAAATAGAAGCGAAAAAAACGCAATTTATAATAGTTCGTACATTGAATGTACGTAAAAAGCAAGTGCACATCTGCTCGTTTTTACAAAGTTACATCACGATGACAAAAAAGAGACTCACTTTTCGGTTATTAAACTGCATGCTGAATCCAAAAATCAACAATATTGTTCTCACCCCCGTCATCAAGCCTTTATTAAAGTATAACGCAAAATATATAGGTTGTTCTTTCATTCTCATTTGGATATAGAAGTGGGGTCCCATTGAAGAATATGGGGTGTTTAGTTTATGAGAAATGAGGAACATTTCTGATCACGATTCCACTTGGATTTGTTGATCGAAGCTGTCATGAAATTTTTCATAATTGTAAGATCGGAAGAG
>CAVNYN010214612.1:0-29089 GCA_963692815.1 Nyctanthes arbor-tristis | reverse complement strand
TTTCTTGTCTTTAAATTTATTATCTTACTGTAAATTGATGAGAATGAAATTTCTTGATTTAATAGTACAAAACATAAAGTTAAACATACACAAATATTGTACGAGTGTAAATTCTAACATTAAATATGAGACAAACATATTGAAACAAAAGACAAGTACGAAATGCAACTAAAATTACATTTAATTAAGCCACTATCAAACCAACACTTAGAATACAGTCATGATCAGTTTTGACCTGCTTCGCTCTAAATTCTCCCCAAAGGCACTAACTTTAACCAATAAATAGTCACTCATTTTATTAAAAAATAAATACTTCAAAGTCTCCTAAAGCAACTCTCTATAAGTTGTGGAGGTTAAGTTGAGCCGATATACATGGTTTCGGTTATGGACCTAATTCGAGAATTAAAATGAGAAAATTGGCTAGCTATTGAGTTGAGAACTTGAGATGCCATTAAATTATCAAAAAAAAAAAAAAAAAAAAAAAGAGGAAGACTTGGGCTTTGGCTGGACCTAGTTGGATTATATCGTGGCTGCGTCAGTGTACTTGACAATCTATATTACACTACAGGAAGGTCATAATTAGTCATTAATGTTGTAGAAGGGTTTTTATGTTTGTAGTCTCTATAAGAGGGTTCATATTGTTAATTTATTTACGGTGTGTTACAGTATATATGACATATATCTATCTATTTGCACTTGTACTGTTAAAATGCAATTTGGAAAATTGTACTTTAAAAATATTTTTAGTGTTGGGGAAAATGTTAACTAAGGGAAATTTTGCAATTTTTTAAAACAACACAATGTTTTGCCCTTACATTTTTCATGATATGTCATTTCTTCAATTTGACCACGCAAAACGATGTCTCATTTGTTACGATACTCAACTTTTCTCATCTCTTATTTGACAATTGTTTAGTTATGGCACTAAAATTGGATACATCGCCGAATATTATTGGTTTCTACCGTTCTGGTGGGACCAAGAGTTGAGGAAGAATTGTGTAAAAAGGGGGTAATTATATTTTTGGGTACCCTCATCCAATCTAAGGTCCAAAATTTATTTTTGAGGGGACAAATTCAAATGAGGGGCTAATTTGACTCCTTATATTTGGGTTTTTTTTCCCGTTCTACCTTTTCGAGTCCATCTTGCCCCTTACACAACTTCTAGTGGAGGGAGAAAAAGTTTTATTTTTATTTATTTATTTATTTTGTGCAATCGGAGGGAGAAAAAGTTAAGGGAAAGAAAGCCATAGAGGACAAAAAAAAAATAGAGGAAAAAACTCATTTCCAAATAGTAGGTTGGGGAAAAACCATGTAGTCAGTTGAATGTGATATATTGTTTTAAATTGTTGGTTTTGACATGATTTTTCTATTTAACGTATCCATTGGATTTGAATCTATATGACGTTTGTTTCATTTAAAATGATTTCCCTTTTACGTGATTTTTACAATGTTTTCAAATTGTATGTATTCGGCTTTTTTCCTCATTTTACACTTTTTTAAAATTTTCCATTTCAATATATCTTTATATATATATATATAACGATATGTTTAATTTTAACAATACACGGCAGGATATAATTTGTCTAGAGAATTTTGGTGGGCCAATGAGAGAGGGGAAATGGGTAAATGATCTAATTACGCCTTAAATTTATCAACTATTTGGCATTCAAATGGGGATGATAAACCCAATACTAGAAGTGCCCAGCCATTGGAAACGCTCTCAAAGTAGGTTCAATTTTGGTCTTCATTTACCCTTCTTCACCTTCAAAGTAGGTTTTTCCACCTTAATTTATACACATTGTTTGGGATTTTTTGGGGAGTGGTTTGGGTTTTCTAAACGTGCTCAAAGAGGGGGAAAATGAGTGGAATGAATAATGAAAATTTATGTAGCACATGTAGATCTAATGAGATTCTGGATGTGATTAATTTGATCAAATTCATACTTGAAAGAGTATGCAAACATGGAGAGATTGGTTAAAAATTAAAATGTAATCACAAAATTAAATGTCAAAATAAATACCTACACATGAAAAGTATCAATGGATGGATAAGTAAATTTGATCTCCCCTCAAAACATCTAAGAAAGTGGTTTCTTCACATACGACGGCATAACGCCATCAAACGTCTAAGAGGAAAATGTGACTAGGTGGACAAGTATACATTAACTAACATGACTAGGCTTCGTCAATAGAAAATTGGATGTGTGGAGGAATAAAGCCCCGTTAAAGCACACCTCTCGATCTTGAGAGTGACCCTTCTTTAATTATGGGAGACATAAACCATTTTAAGCCACAAATCTCTCAAGTTGTTGATATACATAGGTGCGATTGCGAACGTGTAGAGTCGAAACTCGAGACAAGATGAAGCTTATTTAATAATTTTTTTAAAATTAATTGTCACATCACATTACTTACCACAAGTACCAACGTGCAAAATAGAATTCTTGGACCAACTTGTACCTAAAATAATATTCGCCGATCCCACAAAAATGAGTTGTGCTATTTGAACATAAACATATACAAAAAGTTTTAACAAAATTGACACATAGCACAATCATGTTTTTCAACACATCACATCACTTTTATATTAACACTAACCACATAATACAGATGTCAATTTTGTCACTCTTTTTGTTTATTTTTTTGTCCAACTAGAATTATCCCACAAAAATAGTCTAATAGTTATTTTCACATAAATTAAGAAATGATAGTTACTAATATAATTGAAGTATTAAATTTTAACTGTAATATATACTCTTATATCACATTAACTGTTTGAAAATACTTTTACTACATAAGTAGTTGATGTGAAGTAATAACAAATACATTAATTAATGGCATATATGGAAATTAAAAATTAAAGACATGTTTAATATGATAAATAGACTATATTTTTTAGGACAAACGAAAATAATATATGTCAATCTTTGTGAGATTGAGAGAGTACATTTTTTTTCAAGTTTTCATGCACAAATCAAGCTCTAATTTGATTAGAATTCTATCTAATTTTTAAATAAATAAATAAATAACAATTAGTGCCGCTTAATTTCAGCTAGTTTAAACTTTTTGGTAAAAAATTGGTTTATAAATATTCCATCCATAATTACTTTTGTAAAAGAATTAATTTTCACATCATATGCTACATAGCTTTTTTTTTTTTTTTGACGCGTATACTACTACAATATAGTATTTGACCACTCATTTCTGGTTCCTTTCATATATATATATATATATATATATATACTTACATGACTCAAATATGCTTTAATTACCCCATATGGTATTTCATCATCTCAGATGGCTACATTAAATGATGCAAAACGGTGCTCAATTATTGATCCTATATCATTTTTATATTACATAGCAAATTGATGACCACCAATATTGCTGGTAAATAGTGCTAATAACAAACCGTAAAATATACTTAGCCTGCTTGCAAAACCGGGTACGTAAATCACTAAAAAAATTATTTAAAAAAAAAAAAAAAAGAAAGAGGAAGAAGATGATGAAGAAGTTACAGACCCTACAAATTCCTATTCAAATCTTTAGACTCACTGAAATTGTTCTATACAGCCCTTATGTGGTATGGTGATGGAGATTCCAGTGCAGCCATCTTGTTTTGTTGCTTCAAATTCTTATAGAACTTTTTAATGAACTCTTCAGCATCCTTGTCCACTTGATGGTTACTCTCAGCTTCTGCATCTTGTAAAGAAAACGGCGAATCAGTCACCCTCAGCTGGCGAACTAATGGGCTCCGGCCAAATCCAGGTAGCGTCACCGGTGAAGATAGTGTTTCTACCCTATAATAACGAATTAAGATGGAGTTATGCTACATGAACAGAAAGTTTGACACAAAATTTGACAACAAAATACACTTGACAAGATGATGTTTTATTGTCGTACCTTCTGTGAAGTACCCCAAGCGTACTTTCTTCTGCAACTGGGTGATGGTGGCGGCGCGCATTCTTGCTCTTGAAGTAATTCTGGGAAGGATAGACGGGGCTATTGCTGCAGCTGAATTCGTATTCTCTTGGAGCTGGGGAGACGAATGACAAAAGCACGTCGTCTGAGTGGCAAGTAGTGAAGGTGGAAGAATAGCTCATGTGATATTGGAACATGAGGTTGCCTATGGCTTTGCCTGCTATATTTTTGCCTCTTTTGAACATCATATGAAGATCAAACATCAGTTTGCTCTTTGATATGCTTTTCTTCATCATGTACAATATGGTTCTTGTGATGTTTCTTAGTTTCCTGGCTATTATTATGGCTGGCGGCTGGCTTGGTTGAATCTCCATTGATACTCTCTGTTTTCTTACTAGCTATTTTACTTAGAGAGAGATATGATAATTATTGATTTCGATTTTGGAAGAGAGAGATGAGACTAGTATGTGTGCATGTGTAACCCCGCACACTCATTTATATATCTATGATCCACATAGAAAGAGTCAAAGACACGTAGCTCAAACCATCTATTAGTTGTCTACTACTTAGTATTGTTAATCGATATCAGTTCAACAGCAGCTTTTCTATGGAAACAACGCAATATTGACACGTGGGTTTGTAGATTCTTACATTTTTATAATTGTAGACTCCACATCGGTCTCCATAAGGTTGTTTCCATAGAGAAATAATCAGCACCCCTCTTTGCTTGTTTCCCTTTCTAGGGATCCTATATTGAAAACATGAACGGATCTAGAAAAGACTATAATGAAAAATAGGACTTAAAGATATATGTAAAATTAACAAGAAATGTCCTTGTAAAATTGGGGGGGGGGGGGGGAATTCGGTCCATAATGAGGGCTGGAAAGACTTGACACGCTTTTAATTTTAGGAGAAATGAGTGTTGGAGATTTAATAAATATTTGAAAGGTGTTGTAAATTAAGTAATTACCAAATTAGGACTATTATAAAGTGAAATCAAACACCCACTTGTGATTTCTGTAGCTATCTACTTGGGCTTTCTTTTTGGAGATGTCCAGGAGTAGACCCAAAAATGACTAGATGGAGAACAAGTCAAGTAGGTTCTTGTTCTATTCTTAGTGGCTATTTGGTCCTTATGGTATGTTTGAATTATAATGAGAAAATTATAAGTGAAATGAGTGATTGAAATTTGACGGGTGTTCTATGAAGGCCCTACAAGGGCTATAAAGAGCGGGATTAATCTCATATTCACAATATACAAGCAAGTGTTAATGTGTTTATCACTTATTTGATGGTGTGACATGTCTGAAAATTTTAACATTAATGTGAGACTCACTCATATATGTTGATAATTATACATAGATAGTGAACACATTAACATTTGTAAAATGAGCACGAGAATGATACTCTATTTATGTATAAAGAGATATATCCATTCGAAATGAAAGGGACGGATGCCCTCAAATGAGAAAAATGGTATCTTATTAAGGAGAAGACATGGTTGAATCATTTTGCTATTAAGTTTCTAACTTTAGAAGCCTCTCGATCCTTCTCAACATATCTCTAAATAAAGCAAATGCAACTACTTGAGAATTGTATCAACATCAACATCAAATGAAGCACTAATGCTAGCTTATAATATGGTTTGAAATATACTGTTGTTATTATCTAATTGTATTTGATAACCTTCACGTCATTGATTAAATACTCGAATTTACATAGTCACACACGTAACTTGAATCACACAAGGTCCGTAGAGTTTAGAAATATCATGTATTCATGTTCCTATATGAATTCTGTATTTGTACGCTTCCAATCAGTGTGTAGAACATTCAGAAGCACGATTCCTTTTGATATTGAAGTCCTAAATTACTGGTGATTGAATAAGAAAATTTCGTAGAGACGTTATATCAAATCGATCATTTTCTTCTTTACTACACTAATTGAAGTCTCTCTCAATGCATTATTATTCTCAAATATACTACCTCAATTATTCATTTGCTGCGAAAGCCACGTAGCGTAACCATTCACCTCTTCTTGTGTTTATTATTAGGTATATGATTGAGTTGAAAGTGACAACACAAGTGGTTCGAATTATAGTACTCAGGTCCCGAGTTCGTACTGCGCCTACCCTTCTCCTAATTTCCCCTTTTGTATCACCCCCTCCCCCCTCTCAACCAAAAAAAAAAAAAAAGGAGTTGACAACACAAAAGGTAGACCAGAGTACGGAATTGGCTATTTATCAATGAAATGATATCACGTGGCAATATATTAACCTAATCTTAGTTTATAAACTCATTGCTAGGCACGTTCCTTTGTCCAAAATCCAAAGATGGGTAAAATATAGACCGCTAAGCATTTATCAGAACAAACCTAACTGTTTGCAGTCTCAACAGTGGGCAAACTATAAGCCGGTAGCTTTGCAAGTTCTGTGTTCTTCATAAACTCTCTCATCCTCTCAACTTCTTTCCACATACCATTATTGGCATAAATATTCGACAGAACTACATATACTCCATCATTCCAAGGTTCCACCTCTATCAAGTGCTTAGCCACCCACTCCCCCATTTTCACATTCCCATACTTCTCACAGGCACCCATCAAACACCCCCATATCACAACATTTGCTTTCATGGGCATATTTTCCGCCAACTCCTTTGCCTTGTCCAGCATTCCAGCCCGCCCCAACAAATCCGCCATGCACCCGTAGTGTTGGAGCATGGGCGCGATCCCATATACACTTCTCATCATGTCAAAATAGTAATTCCCATCTTGGACTCTACCACCATGCACGCAAGCCGTTAGTACCCCAATAAACGTCACATGGTTAGGCCTAACATCAGACTTCCTCATCAGACCGAAGCAATTCAGCGCATCGTCCACATGTCCGTGTGATGCGTAACCAACAATCATTGACGTCCAGGACGAGACATTTTTCACCTCCATCCTATCGAACACCTTGGAAGCTAAGTCCATTCGGCCGCACTTGCCATACATATCGATGAGCGAATTCATCATTAGAATGTTCGATTTCTCAAAACTTTTCGCCTGGAGAACACACTTGTGCAATTGAAGAGCCAAGCCTAAGTCACCTAAACTTCCACAAGCTGAAGTCAAGCTAACCATAGTAACATCATCAGGCTGAATCCCATTCCTCAGCATTTCCATGAACATCCTTATTGCTTCCTTTGAGTGTCCGCATTGCGATAGCCCTCCTATAACAGCGTTCCATGATCCCAGCTTTCTATCAGTACTTTTCTCAAACACTTTCAGTGCCATTTCAGCTTCCCCTGCCTTGAAGTATAAACTTATGAAACCACTCTCACAATATACATTGCTTTCAAAACCATATTTCACTGCAATCCCATGAATCTGTTTTCCCAATGGATAATCCAAATTCTGACCCACGGCTTTCAGAACAATTGGAATTGTATATTCGTCCGGGGCAATTCCAGCACGAAACATGGCAACGTACAAACGTAATGCTTTATCGGGTGAATCAAGCCTAGTATACGATCTAATCAAAACATTGTAATAGAATGAAAATGGGTATAATTCAAGGAAACGGGTTTGAATTATATAAGCATAAACTTGGTTTAGCTGTTTGAGATTGGTGCAATTTGTTAACTGGGCTGTTATTGTTTTGGGATCGACTGCGTCAGTACTAAGTCCAGGCACCAACAATGGCCGAATGTTCAAGGCTAGAGTGTGATTCAGATGGCAAGAGATGATTAAATGGTTAAAATTTTGGACTCTGTAAAGCTTAGGGAGGTAAGAACTAAGGGACTTCATGAACAGGCGAATTATGCATAAATTAATGGCTAATTATCCCTTATAATCTGTTCACAATGCTGAGGCGACACTAGGCATGGAATGAGTTGTCATATTTCTCCACATATCATACATACATGACTTGAGAAAAACAAATCACAATTCAACTGTGGTAATAAATTGTGTTAAGGGGAAAAAACATGTGTGCAATGGGTTTTGCTATTTATACAAATACTTTTACAAAAACTTATGTAAACTAATAAATGACACTCACACATCAAATCATTCGAAATATCCCTGCTAAATTGTGTCATATCATTTTATATAAAACTTTTTATACAAAGTATATGTACAAATAGGATTTTCGTAATGAAATTAAAGTTACTGAACTCTCTGTACACTTGTACTCCTTTCTAATTAAGAACCTACACATGACTTTTGAGGTATAAATTAAATAATAAATTAGGGTCTCTCAATTTACATGAGAATTTTTAATTGGTCAAGAATATATAGTCCTAAAGTACCAGAATTTTTTCTGAATGTATGTGTCTTGAGTCGAAAATTTTGGCTTTTAGCTTGAGCTTTTAAGCTAGGACATTTTCTGAGCCAACTCGTCTCATGAGCTTTCCTTTTTCTTGTTGGGGGTTTGGTTTTGATTCTTTGAGAGTGATCTTTTTTTTTTTTTAAGATAGAAATAAATTTGAGTGAGAATTGGTTTTAGAAAAAAAAAATCAAGAATATAGGGTTCTAATAATAAAAAATAAAAAAACCTAAGCCAAAAGAAATTGTTGGCCGAGACAGCCCATTTGAGGAGCTACCTTGATCCATAAGAGATCTCTAACATGCTCTTAAAGAGTATCTCTAAATTTAGAAAATATAATAACTTTCTACATTTCAATAGCCTCTTATTTTTGGTTTCAACTTTTTTATGGAGTCAAATAAGAATTCATAATATAGAGCTAACTACCAATTATAACAAGTCAAGTCAAAAAACTACATGTTATGTTGAAGGATTGGGAGTTATTTTTCTTTTCTTTTTTTTTGGAAAAGGTAAAGAAAATTTATTATCAGCTCGAGTCATTCACAATAAGGCCTACAATAAAGTCGGGGGGTCTTTCTACATGCGGGAGACTGCTTAGTAATAATTTTTGAGAGTTCATTATTAGAGTAATAGTAATTTGTTATAATTTGATCATTTATTTTTAGAGAACATTTTGTGCTTAAAAACCTGTTGGAGATTGGAGGAGGCATTAGAGAGGGAGAAAATCCACGTCTTTAACCTCTGCCCGCTTTCCTTGTTGACAATTAACGCCAAACAGACTCTCTCCCTCTGTTCTATTTTGGTTCCGATCAAAAAATGGACCCTTCTACTGGACCCGCTTCTCACAGCCCACCGGAGAACGAGCCGGCGGTGGAAAATCCGACTATCCTCGACCTTACCAGTTATCAGCTCCACGATCTAGAACCGGTGGAGCTTCCGCCGAGTCTTACCGAGTTAGACTTGACGACAAATCGTCTGTCGACGTTAGACCCCCGAATCTCCCAACTCTGCAATCTCAAAAAGCTTTCTTTGCGTCAGAACCTTTTCACCGATGACGGAATCCAGCCTCTCTCCTCGTGGCACACCATTTCCGCCCTCGAAGTACCAATTATATCTTTCTCCTTTACATTTGTTATTAACCCCCCCCCCAAAAGCTTTATCTATTTGATGAATGTATATCTCTCTGGTGACTGGTGATTGTTGAATTAGTTTATATGTGATTTAGTTGTTGCAAGATAGGGAGGAAAAATCATCACTGTCGTTACTGTTTGAACGAGTTTAATAGAAGTTAAATGTGGCTAATTATTATTTATTTTTGTTGTAGTTTGTAAATGCTCTAAGTTGTTATATTTTGCATTTCATGGGGAGAACGGTGAAAATAATGTAATTTGGTTTTTAACCATTCTTGATTCTAGATGTTTGATTTCTGGCTTTCTGGTCATGTTCAATGATGATGTACTTTAGGTTTGAGATAGTTGAATATGAAACTTCAAGTTGAAGGTATGGGTTGTTGTGCACTAATTCAAATGAGTATAAAAAAATGGGAATTATTGAAAATTTGAAATGGACAAGGAGATGATGATTTTACTCATGAGACACCTGGAAAGAAGAGAACCTTATATAAGATTATTAAGAAGAAAGATGTTAATGAGAAAGGTTCTGCAAATAATGTTGCTAAGCTGATTGATGAGTTTAGTGAGGAGAGCATTAGGCCAAAAATATTGCCTAAAACATTGCTTCTTAATGAAACAAGAATGAAAATTATTAAAGAGCTAGGGAAATCCAAGTCGATGGTGCACTTATGTAGGCACTCAAGCATGTTTGCAGGATTTGTCTATTATAGGAAGGGAAGGAGACCGGAGAACATAGAACCTTGGAATGTTGTAGTCAGAAATCACTATAAAGTAAGGTTTTAAATTTTTGGTTAGGAAATAAGGACTAGGATGGTAAATTTTGTTTTGCTACTTTGCCTGCTGTTTGATAGGTGGTGTCAATTGGTGTTTATTCTTTTCTTGTTCTATTAAGATTGAGATTCTTCTCCAATATTGGATTACTTTTAGGAATCAGTTAATTGACGGTCATGTTCTACTTGAATTGCTGTATGCTTTCTCTACAGCTGTGACCAAATACCAATTAATATCGTGTGGGTTGTTTGTTTCCAATTATAATTTGAATTAATTTTAATTTTAAACGCACATTTTGTAGGAGGGAGTTGCAACTATCTTTAGCTACTACTTTTATTGTCCATATATTTTGTGAGACCCACGAGATCTCCTGCACTCAAACTATCAAATAATGAACTCATCAACTTATGAGAAGAAATAAATACCCCAATAAATGAAAAGAACTTTAGAAATTGAAGTTTTAAATGTGTAACTATTTTCTCCAAATTAAACAAATTGGACAAGTGTAGAAAACATGATTAACGAGCTTGTCAAATGAATTGTAAGATTAGAAAAACATAAAGTAAGTGCATCATATGTATCGGAAGTATAAAGGTCATTTAATGAGAAGGTAAGTAGGAGAAGTTAGAAACTAGCGCCTAGAGATATTACAGTTTTGAGGATGTGAGACACTAACTATGCTACATGAAAATTACATGGTGAGGAATATATTAACTTATGAAGCTTCTTGGATATTTTTGTAGGTTGTTTATTTCCTGTCATAATTAGATTATAATTTTTTAAATTATAATCTAAATCAGTCTTAAAATTATAACATATTTTCTGAGATCCAAAAGTACATCAATCACTACTGACTTATTATCAAAGTATTCCACGGGACCTGAAGATTTCCACTTTATCACATTATAATAGGAAACAAGCAACCCGTATATCTTGGTAATTTTCTCGTGTCCAGATTTATGATACACTAACAGTCTAACACACTCCTTGCCATTATTTTTTGACCATCTCATTCAACCACAAAGTTTGCTTAAGCAGTCTACTATCAATTGATTCACCAATACAATTCCCAAGCGTTCTTATACTGTTAATGATGGGTAATATTGACTCATCTATTTCTTAGCTTCCATCTTTCAAATGCATAAACAAAGTTCGTTTTTATTAACGATACCAAACACTAGCTTAACACTTAACTACCATTACATATTAATTTATCTATTCTCCTCCAGCTTGAAAAATCTAGCTAGTTTGAGGGCAACCACTCTAAATGGATATTCAATGTTCATTGATCAATTTTTGAAATAGTAAACTTTGCTACTAGATCATGAGCTTCAGTCCACTATATCCCCTGACTCTAATGCATGTCAAGTGGTAAAAATTTCACTATTGCTTTAAAGGGGCCAAATAACCTCCCATACATGTTGCCATTAAATAAAAACAATCAAATTGCTTGCCAACTGAATGAACTCGGAGTCGGAGTGGTTTTGATATTTAGGTAACAGTAAGTTCAAGAGAACAAAAGAAAGTTATACACATTATAGGACATTTGTCCAATACTCCATGTCACGTTTTCTATTATTAAAATTATTATTGACAATTGAGGAACACTTCTCGAACGATATTGACAAGTCAATGATGTTGCATTATCGGCTTATCCAATTCATGAAATCTTTTCTTTGCGCTGGACTTCTTTTGGACCTTAGTTTGACGAGGAATAAATCTTCTATTCTTGTTGGATTGAGAGTGACTCTAGTAAAATATTACAAAAATCTATTAGATTAATAAAATTCATAATTATTCAAGACAAATCTATTATTTGGAACATTTCATAGTAGATGATCAGGACGATCACACAATATTAAGAGGTGTTGAGGAAGGGTTCTTGGAGGAATCGTGACCCTGGCACTGGGATTGGGTCAGCTGAGGTAGGTGTGGCAAAAGTTGATTGACCATTGTGGCATTTATCTTTTCTTATTTTCCCACTCTAGTTTTTGCTGTGAATTCCACAAACAAATGGTGGGAGTTGTAAGAAGTATCTAAGGTAACTATATAGGGGGAGGAGAATTGTGGAATTCATGAGCATGAAAGTAAATGTCTAATGTTCCTAAACTATAGTCTAGTAAATAATGATATTACTCTTTTTTGTGTATCCTCTCAATTTGTAGTGATTTCGCTGTTTGAAAATCTTGGTAACTGGGGAGTGAATGTAACTTGTCCAACACATGGATTTCAATTGTTTAAGCAGATACATTATAAGTCTAGCACTCGATTTTTGGTTTAGGTACTTATAAATGGAAGGCATTAAATAATTTTGTAGGTCATTTACTTCTACTTTGCTCATCTTAATGCTATATTTTTTTGGCTCCTCCTTTTGTGCACCGTTAATTTTCTATAATATATGGCTTATAGTTTATTCTACCTCAAAGTTGACTTCTGAAACAATGAGTATGGAGGCAAATTAGGATGCAAGAATTTATACTCTATAGCATGAGACAATCTTGAATATGTAGCTTTATAGTGCTTGCAATAGCTGGTTAGCCTGTTTAAGATACATCTGAATATACATCCTCTTGTCTAGAGGCATGACCCTTTATCAATTTTGCCTTTACTTGTTATTAAAGAATGGCATGATAAATGTGATGAATTTTGCCGTCTTGAATTTTTCTCGTTAAAATTTATTTCTTTTTAATTTCAAGTTGAAATTGACCCTACGGTGGTAGAAGATTTGTCTTCAATCAGGAACCTCATTTTAGATTACTTTCCTGAGATGGATTAGCTGTTGTGCTTCTTTCACATATATGAATGCATGCCTCCGAATCACCCTTCATCTTTAAGCTGTGTTCTTGTGCTTCTTAATGATATATAATATCTAATATGTATAGGCGCTTTCATGTATCAATTTGCACGTATTTTCTAACTGTTCCTTTTTTCCTGTATTCAACCAGTATTATTTCTAGGTGATTTATCAGAATTACATTGATCAAATCGTCATTACAATCGTGACCTCCAGCTCCCTCCAGTTTCTTCCTTTCTTTTTTATTCTAAAAGAGAAAATCTGGTGTGCTAAATTATAAATTCCTTGAACAACAGCTATAACTGTGATGATGTATTTGAGAGTTCAATTTAAATAAACTTTTGGACTGGAGACACAAGGCATTTTAATGATTTTTATTATTATTCATTTTTCTTCAGGAGCTAATTCTCCGGGACAATCAGTTGAAAAAAATTCCTGATGTTAGCATATTCAAGCAGCTTCTTGTGTTTGATGTTTCTTTCAATGAGCTGTCATCACTTAGTGGGCTCTCCAAAGTCTCCAGCTCCCTTAAAGAGCTCTATGTTTCTAAAAACGAAGTTACCAAGATGGAGGAGATTGAACACTTCCATGTACTGCAAATTCTTGAGCTTGGATCAAACAGATTGCGGGTCAGAGTCTAATTTCGCATAGGAGGTGTATGAACATGCTATTAGTGCTGTCTTAAGTTTTTGAATTGATGATTGTGCCAGTCATTGTGCACCATATATATTCCTTTAATATTAAGATGGAAACTTGTACGTGTTTTAATTTGCTCCATAGCACATCTGTTCTCTACACAAGAATTGTAGGTATAAGATAAATTTTATTCTAGAAATGTCCGACTTCGAAGTTAGAAATTCTGGTTTTAGAATAGTTGCCTAACTTCGAAGTACTTTGCGCATAGGTAATGGAGAACCTTCAAAACTTAAAAAGCTTGCAAGAGCTGTGGCTAGGAAGGAACCGTATTCGAGCAATTAATCTTTGTGGGTTGAAATGCATCAAGAAACTCAGCTTGCAGAGTAATCGTTTAACTTCTATGGCAGGTCTAGAGGTATTCACCATTATCCTTTTGTGCTTGAAGGTCTCTATTCAAAGTTGTTTTTGCCTAACTCTGGGTTTTAGGAAATTCTTTCATCAAATTATTATTTTTTAATGATTTACAGGAGTGTGTTGCCCTTGAAGAATTATACTTGAGCCATAATGGTATAGCAAAAATGGAAGGCGTATCAACATTAGTAAATCTAAGGCTCTTGGATGTGTCAGCTAATAAGCTTACAGAAATTAATGACATTAAGAAACTGGAACGGTACGTGAAAATCTATTTCACAGGTGTATCCATAGTATCCATACACTTGTTTACACTCTGAGTCTGTGCCGCAGGTTGGAAGATCTATGGCTTAATGACAACCAAATAGCATCACTGGAAGGTATAGAAAAGGCAGTTGCTGGTTCAAAAGAGAAGCTCACTACCATCTACCTCGAGCGCAATCCATGTGTATGTAACTCTGCCACTTGATGGAACTTTAGTTTGTTTAGGATAAATTATAAGTTAATCACGAGTGTGGCGGGTAAGTGAGTAATGGATACTCTTTTCTAGTGCTTCACCAAATGCCTCAAAACTTTTTCCTAATAAGAACGGAATTTTAATATGAGTTAACCTTTCTTCTTTGATACCAATTTTAGGAATTTACTTCTAATAACTGCTTAAAAACGCATGGCAATTATGGCAGAAGCAAGTTTAATGACATGAATGGAAGAGTCGTAATGCCAATCTTTTTCTGTATCTTATTTGTCTTGTTGGTGTGCTTCAATAGCAAGCACACACGTACAAGGAGGCTTAAGCTTCACCCCGCAGTTTTACATGGGCACCTGGCACTTCCAGGGAGGCAGCAGCTTGTGCAACAATAATCTTGTTGGCCAACTTTTAGATTTGGCTTGTTATATGAGCCCGTATATTCTTGTCTAAGTTTTCCTAATGATTCTGTGTCTTGTGCAGGCTAAATCTCCAAATTACATTGCTACATTGAAACAAATGTTCCCTAATCTTGAGCAGATCGATTCAGAATTGTTTGCTTAGTAGATCCAATTTTACCAATGGAAGAATTTTCTTATTATACTTTTTCAAGGAGAGGAAGCTTGATGCTTACTCCTGGTAATTCCTGAGTGAGTCTCCTTATTTATGAGACGTTTTTGAGATGCAGCTAAGGGCTCATTGAAGTAAATTCATGCTCAGTGCTGGTGAAGAAAATTTCAATCTTTTCTGATAAACTTGCATTTATAAGAAATGTTTTGCATCTATTTCATTTTGTAATCGGTATTGTTCCAACATTTTAATACTTCATTTGAAGAGCTTTATTGAAAAAGGGTGATGTTTCTAACGTGCCAATACCATCTCAAGATCAAGCATGGTCGACTGCCATTTTTTGCTGGTGAACAGAATTTATTAGTACTATTTGACAGTACTTGTCAATTTTCCTGAAATTTGGCCGGCTGGGGCTGCTATTTTTGAAAGTTAAGGTCATTAGTGGTACATTTTGAGTACATAAAATTGAAAATATTAATAATTTGTTAACTGAAAAAAAAAAAAAAACCCTCAGAATATAAATAATGTGAAGCTGAAAAGTGGATCTGGTTAAGTGTATGATTTGGTTAACTTTTTGCAAAATATGGGTCAGCTATAATAATTTGATAGAAGGGTAGATTAGCGGTATACCATTTTACTGCAGTGTTTTTGACCTTAGGATCGTAGAGATGAAAACAGACAAATATTTCTTTTGTTTCCACTATAGGGATGAAAACTTGTTTACTATAGCTTTTTTATAGAGACAAATCAGGCTCTTGTATGTTACCTGAGAATCAGAATATTATGATATATCTTATGTGGACCATTAAGTTAAAAGATCATAACCATCTTTCTAATGCAAAATCAAAACATGTCGACTAATGAAGAAACTATAAAACACACACGTGCATTGACATTTGACTCAACATTCCAAAGTTGAAAATGTAGAAATCTTGGAAGATAAAATTTGTCCAAGACTTTACAGACGCTTCGAATCTTACAAAGCCCCTATGCCCCCAGCCAGCCACCGCCCCATCTTTGGACTTCCATATGAAAATGACTTTGGTTGGTAACAGAAACACGTTAACATATCACCAACATGACATTTTCTTTGACGCATTACGGATGCGTTTGCTGTAAAGTTTTATTCTTTCTGTCTCCCAAAAGATAAATTTCCCCCTAGAATATTTTAACGTTTCCTGCGGTGAGCCCTACTTCTAAAGTAACTCAATAAAAAATATATAAATAACTATTTCCATTAACAGGGGTGGCAAGTATTAGGTCCGCATAGAAAACAGAGTATATATATAAACAATAACCTAAGCATCTCCAATGGGATGTTTGTTGCGGATGTCTATTGGAGGATAGAGATAGGGATGCGAGATTATTTTAGCTGAAAATGAATGGAAAGGAGTGTAGATAAATATAGCGGAAAAAAATGAAAAAATAGAGGACAGATAGAATGAAATTTAAAAATAATAATAAAACAATAGTAGAAAATATGAATATGTATTATTAGAGAGTTTGATTAGACTGGTGAGTAAGAGGTTAATGGCAATTAAGAGTTTAATTTGACTAGCGAACATGATTCAAAGGGCTTGCAGTGTCCTCGGTAACTATGATTCCTTCTATTGTCGTCATTGCTAACCAGTCCACACCATCGTCATCGCCTTCACTTTCGCCTCCACCTCTGCTAAACCTGGCAGTAAAAATTTTTTTAACTATCTTTTCTTAATCTAAAAGAAATAATTTGTGTTTTTTTCTTAATTTAATATGAGGGATAAAAATATTGTTTTCTTTCCATTTAATTGTCAAAATAGGTGAATTTCATCCATATGAATTTTTTGTGAAAATTTTTAAAAGGTTAGGGACTCTAAAAGTTGAAAAATAAAAGGCTAAAATAGAAATTACTACATTTTACAAAAATTAGAGACATTTTGTGAAATATGACCTCGAAAATACATCACAGTGTCGACAAAAACGAGATCGCGTTACTTACAAAACTTTGAAAAGGTGAGTTGACCAAGATGCCAAATACTCCCTTTTTTGAGAACATAATTGCCTATCGTCGGCAGCATATGAAATGAAAGTAGGGTCCCTTCCTTTTTGGCCATGCATGAATATACCAAATTGTGGTCTCGTCTCGTGTATAATCCTTTTACCACCAAATACCCAACTACAAAAATTGCAATCTCCACTTGAAAAAATCAAAAATATTAAAATGCGATCGATGGATCGATCGGTCGACCTCTCTAATATAAATCATTGCAAGAGTAATTTTACATTATCTTTTCCACTCTATCATTCAAAATGATCATAATGATGTTCCTAATCGAAGCATAGGAAATTAATGGGATTTTTCCACTTGTTTTCAGTACAAGACAAACCATACTTTACAAATCAATCCATTTCTTGCCAGTGGAGCGAAAGCTGTTGTGGATCATATATTCGGACGTACAATCATTGCATGTCATCTTTCAAACGCGCTAAGTACCATGCCCGTCTTGAATTATTATAGAGGATTCTCTATCTATTGTCTTCTGATGGTGAATGTGTGTTACGTATAACAATTTTTACTGTGCTATATTAGGTTTTTTTTTTTTTTTAAAAAATATATAAGGCGGAATATGGAAGGGATAGGTGTGATTCAAACCCAAAACCTCGTGCGTGAAACGTAAATACCTTACCACTGTAGTACTTATTCGAATCACCATATTAGAATGTTTTATGTATATCAATTGATCACTCATTTGTATCAACTAATTATTTAATAATTTTATTATTGACCAATTTAATACTGTGTATCAAAATGTAATATGTAATGGTTTACTTGTATTGGGTAATTATCGACGTAATTTTGCATGGATATATATGTTACCGACATGGTAATGTGTTAAGATGTAGGAATTTAATAGTCGTGGATTATTTCATTTATGTACTTTAAACAAAGTGCTGTCCATTCCAATAGATTTCAAAGTACAATTATGTTTATTTGCTATTTAATTTCCTATGACTCATAATATTAATAATTAAGCCTTGAAAGAGGCCAAAAATGGTTACAATCTTTCTTTCATTTTTTTTTTCTTTTTTTCCCCTCCCCTTGTGTTTTCTTGACGCCATGAGGTTTCAATTGAGACAGCCTACCTACCCACTAAATGGGAGCTATCAATTTGATACTATATTTTTTTAATCATATATATACAATCATTATTTTATAATAACTTATCATACTACCACAAGTTTTAACTTTTAACATGGTTTAAAAACACGGTACAAACCAATTTTTAGTTCAGAACAACGAAAGCATAGTGATACTAAATTATGAAATACTTTACATTTGTTACATAAAGCTTTTGATGCATCAAAAAATTGTGTAACGATTCTTTTTCAAATTTTTAAATAAATTGTTTACATTTTTTTCCTCCAAATTTCTAAAAACCAAACCGGGTGTCATAAAATTAGAGAGAAAAAGAAAGAAGAAAGAGAAAAAAAAAATCAGAAAGACAGTGTAAAACTCTTTTAAAGAATAAATTTTGCATGAAGTTAATATCAAAACAATAACCTCTATGATTATAATCATAGTTATATTTGTATTTTTGCATCATTAAGTTGAAGAATCTTTTTACAAACCTTTTAGAAAGCCGCAAATGTTGAAAGGGAGAATAGTGTGATAGTTATTGGAAAGAGTATTTGGGCATACCCATGCTTTTTGGAAGCATTGACCTCTTCATTGTCATTTTGTTGGTTACAGAGTCTAATCATGACCTCATATCTATTTGATACCCTCTGAATTTTTCGAAGAAGGAATTGTACAAAATTTTCCCATTTTGTTTAATTGTTTCGATAAAACTTACTAACAAGGACAAATTTAGAAAAATGTTCTACATGGAAAAATTTTTAATTCGAATCAAGGTAAATATACAAGTTTTTTTTTCTATGCAAAATTAAGAAAATATTTCAGGCTAACATGGGCTATAGCCTGTGCCTGCCCCTCTATCCATCCGTCCATGCTTACAAGATATATAGTTTACTTTTATAAAATTTATTGGTAAAATGCATCATTTTAGAAGATGAAATACTATTTGTATATATCATTCTTCCATTCGTGTTTACTTGTTTTATCGTTTGTACCCAACACTTAGCACTGGTGGTGGCAAGTGGCATGGAGCGGCACCTCGGGGATGGGGGTTCGGCTTGAGGTGGGGGTTGATATAAGGTTGGTGATGAAGATTAGGGGCTTGATTGAAATTTTAGTTAAAAAGAGAATTAATTTTAAAAATGGGAGAAAAGAACATAATTGATTTTTTTACAAATCAACAAAATGCACGCTTTCGGAATAGTTATTGGAAGCTACATTTTTCAATACAACCCACTGTATTTTTTACGTTTCTAATTATTCCCCTTTTATCATTGATAATAAATAAAAAAGAAAAAGAAAAATATAAACTTAAGAGCGAGCTTGATTTAATCTTTGGAGAATTAAGATAGTACAAGATAAACTTATTAGGTCACAATATATAGTAAAATTTTGAAAAATAAAAAGGACAAAATACGTGTCTAATAACTATATAATTAATTAGTTAAACTTCATTTCATCATAAATTAAGTGAAGCACCAATATATACCATATGCGTTTTACGTTTACTCTATGTAATACAAGATCAATGGTGATAATATGCAAAATCTTGAAGTACCCTACGGCCCCCCTTGTTCTTGGCATATTTAGAGCATCTCCCAGCTTGGAGCAATATTGTTTTGTGAAATATTCAGTATATGGGATCAAAATAAGAGAAGATGAAAAAAATCTCTCCGGCAGAGGTCGCGTATTTAAGAATTACTAGTGTCAAACAGAAGATGTGTATTAATTACACCTTTTGTATGTTCTTTTATTTATTATTATTAGTATTATGATTTTTAAGATGATGCGGTCACAAGGACACTTAGGTCTATCTTTGATTGGAGATGCTCTTAGGACAAATATACAGAACTAATTAATAGTAAAATGATTATTACTAGGAGCACAAGCTGTTAATGAAAGTCAAATTATAGTTAATGATTATTGTTAGTGATGTCTCAAATCTGATGTTACCACTACAAGTTAAACTAGGTTACGCACCAAATTAATGTGTGACAATTACTTAATTAATTAGTGATTAACTTCACTAGAACACTGTTTATTAATCCTTGTCATTTCAATGTCTCTTCCGATCTGGACCACCAATGTTCTTGAACCATTTTTAAGGTTACTTAACCTCTGATATGATAGTTAGGCATAGTTATATGTTGGTTTATTTATCTATATATATATATATATCTCCAATAAATTGGAGATGAAGTAGATTCTAAACTCAAATTAAATATCTAAGATGAAGTATTAATTAAGCACTTAATTTAATATTACTCCAACATGTCCACAAATGCTAAGAACCAGTGGTATTGCTATCAACTTCGATTAAAAAAAAAAAGGAGACTCAGTGTCTCCACCCTTCTTTTTCCACATAAATTAGTTTCATGAGGAAAATTCTATTTGTATTTAAAAGTTCTACTTAAAATTTTTTTTCATACAAGCATGTGGCCATGGTATTTTAAATGTAATTGATGGGTAAAAAAATAAGATCATGTCAAATGTCCAGTGTGTAAGAAACTAAGTAAACACATACTTGATTAGGAATAGAATAACTCTGTAAAAAGATGACTCACATGTAGGTTCATACCATGTGCACAAAATTGGTAGAGAAGGATGCATCACATAATCTGGGTCTCTTGTGTTTCTAAATGGGACTACTGGTTTTGTATACCTTTATTCTTTATTCTATTTTTTTAAAGTACGACTACAATATCTGCATTTTATCAGTAAATACGTATACATAGACATAAACCCTATTGAAGTAGACAGAAAGAAATCTACACTAGGTATATAAATAAATCTACAATATAATAAGTAGAATAAACCCCAATACAGGGGCATCGAAGTTGAGACGTTCAAGACTTCAGTCTAATCTCCTAACCTAATAAGTTAGACCTCATTACCTTGTACACCATTATTTCAATTTAAAATGCGTGACAGAATTCTAACAAATCCTAATGGTTTATTATTTTATAATAATAATAATAATAAATATAAAGCCACCATATAAGACACGATGTGTTCTGTTAGTAGGTCATTTGAAATTAGGCGTGAGGTAAATGTACAAATTGTAACTACCGAATTTTTAAGTATTTTCGAAGGCCACGATAGCAACTTGGGCAACCACAAGGAATGAATTAGTCACACTAATTAAAACTAATTAAATGCTTCAAATGTAGGGCATTGTAGTACAAATCACGTGTTAGGTGTTTAAGGCTTGAACAGAATGGAAGATATAATTATTATAGTACGTTAATTAAAGGCACAATTAGAAATGCAAGTTGATAAATTATTAAAGTCAAACCGGCCAAGTTATCAATAGAAATTTTAGAGAAAAGGATTATTGGTTATTTTGGGGAAAAAAAATAAATGTTTACTCATGCCATTTGTTCATTAAGTTCTGTTTTGTTTCTATTCTTCTGAAGTAATTAAAAAGGATGGTTGTCTAAATTTTATACTGAGAAAAGTTGGATAAACGAGAAGGTTATATAGCTCGATCAACTGAGAGATTGTTAGTGGTCATTTGTGTTGGATCTGGAGTCCAAATATCAAAGACAATGTTAGGTAAGCATATAGCTCAAGACTCGGTGAATATTATGAGTCATTTTCATATTGTATATCCCATTTTCCCAACTACCAATCTCAATTAATAAATAGTACGCATGGCCAAAAAAATAAACACTAATTAATCATTTGTTAAATACTTATTATGATCAAGTGTGACATATTAGGTTTGTTTTTGGCTTGATTAAGACTAATCATTATAAATAAAAGAATTCTAACAACCTTTGATTAAGACTAAAATGACATGGAATTCTAACAAATCCTCATAATCCTTGTCTGCTTTTGATTTTCTATTTCATTTTTCCTTGTCCAACTTCTATATATGAAGGCATGTGTTGTTAGGGTGACATTGACAGCAAATAAGGGCGAGTATAATTAAGTGGTCAATCATTTAGGATCAAATTTTCAGTAGATTTTATTAAGACGTCTTAATATTCAAGTTATATAAAAGAAGATATGTTCTTTTTCTTTTTACATTAGAATAGAAGTTAATCCTGCCGATTTCTTACCTTCTGTATCTATCTACATCACGAAAGTATGATCGTTTTACAAGTACGTATAAGATAAACACTTGCTTATACTCATCCGCTTCTAATAATTAATTTAATATTCATTAAGTAACTTGTAAAATGACGTATTGTAGTAATCATCATCAAAATATCATACAAGGAAAATTAAACATTATCTAAGATTCTTTGTCAAAATTATTATATATATCTAGAAAAAATAAGAGGGAGAAGAGTACATATGATTTTATATCATTTTCAGGAAGGAGAAGAAGAAAAAGCAGTAGTGGTTTGTTACAAATGTAAAATTTTACTCAATTAATGAAAGAAGATAAAATAATACCAATACCCTATTAAATGACCCTAGAAATAAGACAATGACAGCTCAAACTCCTTTCAAACTCCTGTTCCCTCATGCCCCTTAATTCATTGAGAGAGATACACGAGTTTTGACCATTACTGGTAGTATAATATTTTTTGTCCAATTACATTATTTTAGCCTTGTAATTTTTTATTTATTTTTTTCCCTTTTTGCTCGAGGCTTTTACTTTTCGACTTTTTCTTTTTATCCGATCAATCATGATATCAAAAAACTAGTAAGGAATTATTAAACATAAATTAAGGCTATCATGCTAAGAACTTGAGATGCAAGGCAAGAACATAGTTTGGACCAACCAAAAGTGAAATGTAAAGAGACTTGCATCCAAAGAAAAGCTCAAGATTAAAAATGGTTGAAATTCTAAAAGTAAAAAAGAAATATAGAAAATTCACACAACCTTGTAAAATTTCTCATCAATTATGTTGCTATAGCAAGCCTTCGTAACTGCTAGACATGAAATTTTCGATCATATTTTCTCCCAAAAATTCACAATCTTGTAAACTATGCAACCACGGATGATTATATTCCCATTCGGAGAATTCTAATCCTCCGAACACATAATCCTCTCGAGTAGAGTCAAAACTGGATTCTAGACTCGGCAACTCGACTATCTGGCTCAACTCCTCTTGGGCTTGCACCTCTTCATTTAGAACGGAAACATCCTCGGACAATGACGAATTCACTAACGATGATGAGGAGGAGGATGATGTAGACAGCGATGATGATGTTGGCTGCACGCCGAGGTGGTCCATGTGGGCTGCCTTTGTGGCGGCCGCCTGGACATCACGCGGCGAGGAAGTGGCGGGGCGAGGCAACAAGTGGGAAATCTCCGGGAAGTTTAGAATGGCGGCGCCACCCTTTATCGCCAAGGCAGCGACGTCGTGAGCCCGAGCTGCCATTTCCGGGGTTGCAAAAGTCCCGAGCCAGATCCGGGACTTCTTCCTTTGCTCTCGGATCTCCGACACCCATTTTCCCCATGCCCTGATTCGCACTCCCCTGTATACTGGATGCTTGCTATTAGTATTAGCATTACAAGCATTCTTGTTTTTACTTCTCTTCACACCATCGTCATTCAGCCTCCCATTCAACCCCGCGTTGATCGCGCTCCGTTTCGACCCTTTTTTTAGGGTCGACTCCGTTAAAGGAACTGAACTACCCCACTTGATTTCCGAGCTTGGTGGCTCATACTCCATGGTGATGGATCAGATCAGAGTACAAGTGTTAGAATTATGTGATAATATTAGAAACGGAATGGAGAAAGAGAGTTGTAAGTTGCAAGTGTTAGGGAGAGGAGTACGAGTAGTATTTATATATGGAAGTGTAGTTGATATTTTACATGTGTTTTCAATGTTAATTGGTCGGCATAAATGGAGGGAGAAAGAATAACTTCTACAGGAAATACGAAAGGGCCCGACCCGACACGACTCAGCCCCAGCCTTTTTAGCCATCATTGCACTCCAAGAAAAGGTATACATACATACAAGTGTAGATCGAGATCTAAAGAGTATAGTATACATAGACATTTTTTTGTATAGTATACATAGACATTTTTTTTTTACTTTCTTCATGTTGAGAAATGATACTGACTACATCGTAATGACATAGAAGCATAAATCAGCCTCTATCAAGTATATGGTAACGAAGGCAAGAAAATTTATAAACTCAACGATATCACGGTCTATCATGAGTCCACAGATAAGATAGCATTTCATTTCAAATACATTCATAAGAGACTATCATCATGTTACTGAAGAAGATACGCTGTCAACAGGCAAGCATGCTAATGTGTTTGTCGTCCGTCTCTAGGTAAAAAAGCACCAACTTTCCTTACTGTAATGTGTCAACATCTAACGAATACTAGAACATTCTAGTATATATACGTATCCTTCTAATAAGGCATTTGGCTCAAGTTTCTTGAGTTTAATAACCAACACCTCTTCAATGAAGTAAATCTTGCGATGTACAATTGTGTTAGACACTACATAACCCATGCTCGAAAAACTATTTGTTGGTATATTCCCATAACTTACTCCTATTTATTGGTAATATTCAAATTACCTGGTCATGACTCATGATCATTCTTCGTATAGAAACAAGTGAGATCACTTGCTGCGTTCTTACAAAGGTTTAAGAAAATTGTAAGTAATAAATGATAGTAATTTGAATTTCGTGAAGTGAAATTTGAACAAGATGCCTTGCTATTTATATGCGAGAATCATGTGATCCAAGTAAAAAAGAAGAGATTCTGAAAGCATAGGGCATTGAAAATCGGCGCATAGTTTTACCATGTTTTTTATCCCATAAAATATACTTAATAGGTTGACCTATACATAAGCTATCCCAAGATAATAAATTATTATTATTGATAACTATATTTCATCAGTACATACTAGTGTGAACTTATTAAAAGTCATTAATTCCTTATGCTATATAGGGAAACCATTGACTCTTTCATGCTTAGATATTAACAAAAAAACTTTGCCTATATAGTACTACTCCTTCCGTCCCATAAAAATAGACTCGTGATAATGTAGTTGGAAATACAAAATTTACAATTACTTCCCTAATATGCCCTTATTCAATATTGAATCACTCTTGTATTTAGTCAACATAGTCATTAAATGGACTAAATGCATATTTGAAAAAGAAATTAATTGTTCACCATCATTTATATAAGTTGGCTATAATTTGAGACAAATAAAAATAGAATTTGAACCTATTTTTATGGGATAGAGGGAGTATGAGATATCAGGGTTTTTCTAAAGATACAACACAAACTCCTTGTTAAAGAATCTACACTAGTAAAAATCATGGATGTACAGAGGTATATCTAAAAATGTGGGCTCCTTAATAAAGAGCTCGTGTTGTTTCCTTAGAAAATCTATAAGAGGTCAACGTAAATATATATATATATATATAGGAAAATTTTCAAAAATCTCTTGTAGGTTTTGTAACGACACGTAGCGTGCATTCATACACGCCACATAGGATGTGAGGTTTTGCTACAAAACCTCCGGGTGGTTTTGAAAGGGACTCTATAATTATATATACGGTACAAATGTGATAAGGGATTATCTAACTTATGTGACGCCTCCCCGTATATTAGTTCTATTCATCACATGACATGGACTATATGTGAGTGATCCTTTTCACACGTTAATCCATATGTGCAAAAAATAGAGGGTGTTTGTTGATTAAAATCATGTTAGAATACGTTTCCATTAACAAATTATTATGAAATGAAGGTCAATGTGACACTCTATTCTGAAACGTTCTTAATCTTCACACGATCAATAGTATAGAACGAGTAATGATGTCCAATATTACATTAAACAAATGCTTTTTGAACAATTGATTGGTGAATACACATTATTAGTTCATTAACTATGGGAGGTCTTTTATTATCTCATGCAATCAGCCAGTTACCATAAGCAATCGTGACATGTTAATTCACTAATTAGTGGATTAGTACACTAAGGAAGCAAATTAATTACTTCTTACATGTGTCTCATGATGATATATATAGAACTTGTGCATATACATCTTCTTGTCATCTTTTTACATTCATACATGCACATACATACATGTCTTACCTGCAGAGTTCATTATAATAGACAAATTACAACAATCTATTAGACGGTCACGTTTCATGTGTGTTGTTGAAAGTTCAGTAGTTATTAAATCAAACGGTACCAGACAAAATCGGGGGAGACAAATAATTAATGACCGATTGAGCGTCAAACAAGAGCATATATATTAATGATGATTAATTTGAAAATATGGATTCGAAGAAAGAGCTAGGCAGGCCGCCGATGCATTGCCTTGTCGGGTACATGTGACGTGTGGTTTGCATTAAAACCAAAGAGCGATATGTGAGTTGGAATGGAATGTACCATTGCTACATGCCTGTCCACACAATTAAGTTCAACACCAAATTGCATTCCACTCTTTTTATGTAGTGGGGACAATTTTTATTTCCCTGCTTCAATACATTTTTACTCTATAATATGTGGCCCTAATTAAACATGTATCTATGCATTTTAACCTTGTCGAATCTTTCTCTTTAAAGACATATGTGATTCTTTTTACGCGTTTGTAATGTTTTGTCTTAATCTGTACTCTTAGTTTTTACATTGTGTTTTCTATACAGTCGTCTCGATAATAAGAGCGGCTGACTTTGATGGTCGACGTTTAATAGTTCGATATACAACCCTAATTAGAATGCATATGTATATTTATAGGGCCTCGATTTGATAAATAGTGAAAATGCGGCTTTATCACATGCCTAGGTAGCTCGTTGGTTTCTTTATTTCCATCTATTAAGGGATAATAATAAGTTGACAATGGGGTTTCTTTAAAGGCGTCGTTTATGACACCAAATGTCCATGTGGCGAGCTACGTGTGTATACACAATCATGTGAATGTGTGTATTCACATAACATGCATATATACAATCACATGAGACATTGAGTGTCATGACGGCACGTGTGGCAACAGATGTCTAACTCCGTTATAGTATTTGATGACTATGTGACATGCCAGAGATCCGGCGCCATATCATTTCCACACTTGTATCATTGAGTAGCTACTAGCTAGCTAGTACTGTGGTACTATCCACAAAAATTAAGGAGACTGCATCCTAGCAATAGTAAACTGGGTTGAGTTAGTTTGATTGGTGAGTACACATTATTGACACATTAGGCTACAGCTTGTACACATTTTAAGGTTGATGGCATTCAATTTTTATCCATGAGTTTATGGAATTCAAGAAGAGAATGGAAATTTGTACTTTGTAGTTGGTGCTCTCAAGTCCTTACTTTTGAAATGGAAATGCAAGTCTGTCAGATTTTATTAGCTTCAATAAAGAGGCAATAATTCACTTTATTGCAGTACAATTAATATGCACGTTATTTATTGCACCATTATTAATAGAATTTTCACAGATCGGAAGAGCACACAGTGTTCACTCAACTTTTTACTATGCTTGAAGTGTAGCTAGTTTGTTGAAGACTATAATTTGGAATGATCAGATGTGAAATGTTCAATCACGATACGTCTGGCACTAAAAAACAACTCATGATAAGATCATTATACATTTTAACTTTCAAGTTCTGTGTTCGATTGATATGTATGTGAAAACTAGCTACCCCATGTCAATTTAACATTTCCTTCAACTTATCTAAAATTACAAGAGAAGTCACTAGAATTTTAGAATTCTTGTGGTAAGGCCACTAAACTTCATTTATGGTACAAAGTACAAACATGGTACCATAATTTACAATTGATTGGTCCTGTTGCTCCATTTAAGTTCAATGAATGAGAATGATTATGATTAATTCAATGGTTGAATCATTTTGAAGCTTAAAAAGTTCTCTTTTCATTCATCCCCTGTACTAATTTTGTCTGCATATATAATCCCTAGTACCAAACTTCCACTGTGACCTAACATTTTGTTGCCAAATTTATGATTCACGCACAACATGCTAATACCATGTGGTAAATTAATTGAGATATAAGTACAACTGTGATAGAAGTTCGACGACCAATTATGACAAGTTTATTGAGTTCTATTACAATTTTAGATAAACCAACATGAAAATAAACTGACAAATATTCATGAAAATAGATAATAATTAAATAATGCTATTTTCTTTTACTTATTTACTTACAGGTGACTTGATGGGGTTCATATGTCTTTTTGCCCCATCTTTGTTGGAAATGTATAAGTCTTTTTGCCCCACTTGTTTTGAAATTTTTATAGACAAAGTCACTCGGTAAGTAAGGTGACAAAGGAATGTAGCATTAGTGGTAGATAAACTGGCTTGAAAGATGGAGTATTATTATTAAATTACAACAAATATTCATCACATTTTCAATTCCATTTGCATGAAAATAACCAACGGCTAGAACAATGCACATCCTTTGGCAACTAGCTACAATAGAAAGACTTTGATACAATAGTCACACCAATGAGAACATGAAACATCTACTCAGAATTCAGAGAAGGCTAAAAAATTTACATATTTATGAAATACATACGTAAATGGAATGTGAAAAAATCCATCGACTGACCTCTACCATATATGGCTGAGTATGTCGCACTTAGATTCTCTCCACTTCCCCTATGCCTATCAAGTAAAGTCATGCACACAAGACCGCGATATAGGAGGTACACGTTCAATTACAACAATTAAAACTCAAAGTAAACCATCCTACTAGTCTTCAAGCCATTCTGGGGTGTTAAGCTCTTCCACATCTTCAAGTGGGGGATGATTACTTGTAGCTGCTGCATCCTCTGGATAGCCTTCCAGGTTTTGATTTATATGCAAGAGAATCTCGTTGGGAACAGGAACCATATGGTTTGCTAATCCTTCCCAATCAACCCCTTCAAACCAAGGATGAAGTTTGATAGGGTCGACGCCTTGGTTTCCAACCAAGTCTCGTGCTTTCCTCGACTTCAAGTAACTGAAACAATATTATTCGTTATTAATCACAACAGAGCTATATGATACTTCATGATA
>CAVNYN010214607.1:0-40882 GCA_963692815.1 Nyctanthes arbor-tristis | reverse complement strand
TGTATAATGGATTAGTTTAATCTGTCTTGTTAGGCTTTTTGAGCTTATTTTTCTTATAAATAAAAGACCGTTGAGTGTGTATATGTTTTTTTTTTAAATTTTTATTTTTATATTTATTATGATGCGTGGTCTAGAAAATGGTCATATATTTTACCTTCTCTCTCTCTTCTTCTTCTTCTTCTTCTTTTTTTTTTTTTTTTTTTTTTTTTTTTTTTTTTTTTTTTTTTTTTTTTTTTGGGTTTAGTGGAGAAGCTTTGCTGAAAGTATCAGGAATATTTGGTACTAATGGGAACTCTATGGATCTTGGATTATTGGGGAAAAAAATACCCTTTCGAATTGATGTGTTCAAGCATATCTAATTGGAAACAAGTTCATGATGATGGTTTTCAACATCTAGATTCTAGAATAGTAGAATGTGTTTGGTTGCAAATTTTATAGTTTTATATTCACCATTGCTTTTTGTCTCTGAATTTGAAAATTGAAATGCCTTAAGAAAGAATGTCTCTCCTCCGTAATATTCTCTCACGAAGTCAAGGGGTGGGCATCAGTTGGGGTGGTTCGGTTTTCAGCCCAAACAGCCACCTAACTGACCATGTCGGTTGCAAACATTTTGGAACCGAAACTGAACCAATGGTTCATTCCAAACCGACAACGGTCGGTTCAGTCTAAACCGATCATCTCAAAATACCCACAATCGTCCAAAGAGCCACCAGATTCAGATCTATCAGAATACCCAAAAATTCAGAACCCCAAAATCGTCCAAAGAGCCATCAGATTTAGATCTATCAAAATACCCAAAATTCAGAACCCCAAAATCGTCCAAAGAGCCATCAGATTTAGATCTATCAAAATACCCAAAAATTCAGAACCCCTAACTCGTCCTAAGAGAAATCAGATCCGTTAAAACACCTCCAGAGTTTTCTCCCAAAAAAAAAAAAATAAATAAATAAAATAAAATAATAAAAAGTAAGAATTACAAATTAGATTTTGAGTTAAACATACCTCATGGACTTTCGATAGACTTCATCTATGCCAATATTTCCGATCTACCGACGAAGGAAGTCGCTGGATTGAGATTTAGCTTTTGGATTCAGAAGAAATTTAAGGTTCAGATTTCATTTTTGAAAGGCATTGGTATTTGGACAGAATGGGGGTGTCTAGCGCGTCTTTCAATACTTTAGGGAAGTGGGCCGGTTGCACATTAATTGAAGTACACAATAGTTTATGTGTAAAAGTTGATGCTTGGTTCAGATGTTTTAGTGTAATAATAAAACTGACAGTCCGGTTTAATATGGCCAATTTCGGTTCGGTTACCAGTTCGGCTTAGTTTCCAAACCGTCAACCGAACCGGACCATCTACTCTTCCTCACAAAACCAACTGGACGGAACCGAGAACCGGTGAAAACTGACCGGTTTGGTTCGGATTGTCAGTTTAAATCAGTTCACTCGGTTAATTTGCCCACTCCTATCTCAAACCCGGAAGAAATTTATGGTAGTACTTGATGATTCTTTACCTGTCGACTTGTATAGTAAGTTTTCTACTCGGTTTTCTGATTAAAGAAGACAAGATAAATCATTTTTGTCCTCTTTACAGTTTTTCTCTCTTCTGTTTACTCACCTGCGAGATGCATTTCTTTAGCAAGTATAAATTGGACAAATATGTCAACTTTTGTTCTTGCGTAACACACCCTTACCAATATTGTCTATCCACTGTTAAGTTCGTGCAACTTACTATGTTTATTTTGCCTGCATATATAGTTTCTCTGTCAAGCAACGACTTATAAGTATAACTGATTGCTCTCTTGCTATAGTATTCTTATCAAGCTACGTCTGTCATCCCCTTCGGTATTAGTAACACTTGCTAATTCTTACATAGTTCAGAAAATGACTATGTGGTATTTGGAGGAGGGCATGCTGCAACTATAGCAGTTCGTGCTGCAAAGAAGGGATTGTTGAAGCCAAATGCCATTGCTGCTGTTGCACCTACCTGGGCGGGTCCCCTTCCAATTGTGTTTGGAAGAGATTCTAGCATGGAGTCAAGGTAATCTTGAATCATATATTTCACATACTGATAAGAAATCAGATAATAAACAACGAAACTTCTTCAATTACTCCATTGAAAAGCATAGTTTTAAGAACTGATGCGGTAACTGACTCAACTAAGCAATGAGTCAATAGGTTACTAGTTGAACCAGTGTGCCATTTTTGAGTTAAAAATTTTGATAATATCTTTTATCATGACGTGAAATACGCAAGTGTAACGATAATATATCTAATAAGTTAACATTAAATTTCAAGTAATTTATTATTGTTTAATGTTCAGTAAGAGATTAATTACTTCTTTTTGTATTACGAACCAATCTTTCATTTCTTATTATCATTTATTTTGAACTCTACTTCATTGTTTTTTATAATTTTATAATTCATGAACTTCCTTAAACTAATATTGTAAAATGTAATGTTAAATTATATCAAATTGGTCAAAAATTGATGCCATGTGATAATTAATTAATGAGTATCAATGTAATATATATAAATATTAAATAACACCTGGTGGCGTAGTGGTAGGTTATAAAATTTTCATGCATGAAGCGCATGTTTCAAGACTTGTCCTCCAACACAATTTTAAAATTTTGGTGGACCATATTTGAGCTGGCACCTCGCAGGTCAAAGTAAACTGGTTACTGGTTTGCTGCAAACCCATCCGGTTTTGATGGTCTAAGACTGGTGCCTTTGCGAACCAGCCCTACCATGCAAAGGGCCCAGCTTGGTATGGAAGTACCAGGTCTGGATTCCAGATCTGACCCAGCGGGTCTGCCTCAGGTTTTGAACAGTTGTTCCATGTGTAAGAGGCCTCTCATTTTTCTTTTCTCCTTTGTTAGAATGTATACTGTTGGTTATATCCCTGTACCGAGAAACTGCAACTTGATATTTGACCTCTAGATTGATAGTGAAATTCATCCATATCAATATGTGATACCTGTAATTCCTTATTGGAACGTTAATAAGGAATTTGCTGAAAATCCAAAACTGTACCATTGCATTTGCTTTATGCTGCAAGTTTCTTGTCTGGATCCATGTATGCTCTTCCGATCTAAGATTCTGAAGTTCAGCTCATTTAATCTACTGCAAAGAGTTCAACCTTATTTTATTCCCTTATTTCTTGCAATTCTATAGGTATGGGCTTCTAAGAGGGACCTTAAGGGCACCTGCTGTAGGTTGGATGATGTACAACGTACTTGTTAGCAATGAGAAGGCAATCCAATCACAATATAAGTCCCATGTATATGCAAATCCTGAAAATGTGACCCCTAGTATTGTTGAGAGCAGATATGCACTTACAAAACAGAAAGGCGCTCGCTATGTACCTGCTGCTTTCTTGACTGGTTTGCTCGATCCAGTTACTTCCAGGGAGGAATTCGTTGAACTATTTGCAGGAATAAAAGGAGATATCCCTGTCTTAGTTATGTCGACTGAAAATGCACCCAAGAGATCAAAAGCAGAAATGGAATCTCTAAGGGGAGCAAAAGGGGTTCGCAAGTTTGTTGAAGTACCAGGTGCTCTCCTGCCACAAGAAGAGTTTCCCCATATGTTGCAGAGGAGCTATACAAATTTTTACTAGAGAATTTTGAGGTGAAAGCTTAAGAATCTTCAATACTTCAAGTGGCGCAAAGTGGAGGTAAATGGTTCTCTTGTTGAGTTGATTAATACAGTGGTGCCGAGATCTGATTTCTTTTAACCTAGATATGAGTCGTCCATGAGATTGTAGCCATAGGTTTATTGTTAAAGAATGTTGAGTCCATGCATGATCATAATTCGAGAGTGGACAATATTTTTAATCATAACCTCATATTAGTGTAATTTTTGAGGTTTCTAAGATTTCCCCTTTAAATGTGATGAGAATTTGAAATCAAAACTTACATCTAAAGTGAATTGTTAGGATTGAGATAGGCAGCCAACAACCTGTCTGCAGTTTAATTACTGGTTGTCAGTGTCATTGTGCAATTATTTACTCATGCTGAAGCATGTCGTACTCTAATGCATTAATACTCTTTAAAAGATCTAAATTTGATCAGTTATCTGTTTTAAGAATAACTCCTTTTTTCTCAAAAACAGAAATTATTCAATGTTCTCATCTTTCTTAAACACCTCACTTTTGGACTCACTATGACTTATCAATCATGCTTTTAGTTTTCTTGGACTTGCCACCTGTGAAACAATCTCAATGTGTCTCCCCTCCTAACCATTTCATTTGAATTTTCTTCGTCCAGTACATCATTTTTTATTGTAACCTCCATAAAATCATTCTTAAATTGGAATACCTCTTGAATCTTCTTCAAATTTCTTCTTCCTATAGTTCAACTAATCCAACCAATCTTGCTGAAGTAGTTGCTTTTGTTATTTATAAGTCTCAAAAATCCTTTGTCTTAGCCTAATCTTGAACAGCTAGCATCTTGCTTTTGATTTATAACTATCCTGCACTAACATATTCTGAATCCCTCTCTAAACTGAGTACCTTAGTCACGTATTTTTGAATTTGATAGGAGTTTGACACTATTTAATGCGATAAATATCCATTATAATTAGACTGTATTTGAGACATACCTTGATCCCACATCTAGGGCTGAACTCCAGAGAGATCATCCCATGGCAATGTATCTCACCTACATGAGAATGACTCTTAGTTCTCATTCTCTGAAAAGCTTCCACTAATTTTCATACTTTTGGTTAACCTATATGCCATAAAAATGTATAGTAATTTCCCAAACGGTCCCTAACCTTTCAAAGAAATAGCTTTTCATCCTTATTGTTTTCTTGATGTGGCTATGCTCCGACCTATTGAGAAATCTTTCCTGAAGGATTTTATGTAATTTGAACAATAAACATAAGGAGAATAACATTTTTTTAACCTCCGCATTAAATAAAGAAAAAATAAATTCAGCCAAAATAAGTGCCCATTTGCAAACTCATTTTAATGAGAAATAAGAGAGAGAATGAGTGGGGTTGAATTGTGGAGATTTGGGTAGTACACACGGGTCTATATAATATGTAGATGTGATTGATCTGGCCAATTTTTCTTTGAAAGTAGAAATAGTTTGCAAACGGATGCTAATATTTAAAGAGAAAAAGAAAAAGAAAAAAAGTACGGTAATTTTTAGCCATCTATCCTACTTTTACCTAACATAATGTCTGTGACCGGCTTCCCACATCAATTGGGTAGAAGAAAAGAGACCAAATTATAAGCTAAGAGGCTCACTCCAACTATCACGATGCCTTTTGGGTGCAAACCCTAGAACAAAACCTTGTGGGCTAAGCGTAAAGAAGACAATATCATGCCAAAGTATATTGGGTCATTATAAATGGTATCAGAGCCAGAGTCCAACTGAAAGTGTGGCCAATGAGGACATTGGGCCATTTAGGTGGGATCATTGCAATAGCCGCAATCCCACACCGCTTAGGTAGAAGAAAAGATACCAAATTATAAGCTAAGGGACTCACTCCCATTGTCATTGAGGCCTTTTGGGTGCAAATCCAAGAAAAAAACCATGCAGGCTAGGCTAAAGGAGACAATATCATGCGGCCATCATTTTCTACAGGAAAATGGGAAGAAATTCCCCATTTTTATGCCTGCTGGCCTCTTCTTGGGGATTTTTATTTTTATTTTTTGTGTGTTGGTTTTTTTGGGGGGGCCCACAATTTTGCTGCCAGTATCGGCAACAAATATGGGAGAAACCACCGTCTTTGTGCATGTACCAATGGTGGAAATGGAGGGCTTGTCCCCTCCCCCAAACCTTCACAATTTTGTTGATGGAAATGGCGGTAGTGGTCTTGGCGTGGTTGGGGGTAGAAATAGACATATGTTGCTTAGAATTGAGCATTGGTGTATATCTAGGACTCAGATTCAACCCCCAGCCCCCCACCCCCACAAAAAACAAAAAAAGAGCCTTTCGGCAAGGTAAAATCTATTATATGAGGGTACACATAAAAGTGGCAAAAAATTAGATAACAGCATATGAATATGACTATGCATCTTATGATGTTACTTTAGAAATTTATGTATTAATTGTTTTAGATGCGTTTTTTGGGATACAAAGGATCTTCTTTTAATTTGACTGATATAAGCCCCCCAACCCTCCCCTAAAATTTAAAGAATTTGAGAAGGTCATGGACACTTTTCAAAAATGAAGATATTCAGCAACATCCAGCAACATAGAACTAGACAACACTTTATAGATATTATTATTATTATTATTATTTTTTTTTTTTTTGCCTCTAACTTCTTTTTGTCTTTAAGTTTTTTCTTTATTTAAAATCTCTTCTTTAAGAGTTTCTAGAGAGTTCGGACCACAGCCGTTGGGAGGGGGGGAAAAGGGTTGAAATTGTATTTTTTTGAATGGTTTGGGGCTTTCAATGAAAATTATCCAAAAAAATTAAGAATTTCTTTGGAAGAGATTTTTGTTGGAGAAGTTGATATTTCTGGAGAATGTGTTGTGGAAAATGAAGGAAAAGTTATTGAATTATGTGTAAGTTAAAGGTTTTTTAAAAAGGCGCGGTGGAAAATGAGTTTGTAGGTTTGAAGATTACAGTTTTACAAACCTCGGCACTTATTCACTAATTTCTTGATTGCCTCAGCTGACCCGAATTTCGTGTTACTACCTGTTCTTCAAACCTTCTTATTGAAATTCACGGCCAAGTCTTTTTAAGTGTCAAGATAATACTCTCTCTATAGATGACAAGTAATCTCCTTTTGAGGTTAACTTGTGTAACTTGTGATAAATTTCTTTAGTTTTCCTGATTGAATGGCAATCTGGCATCTTCTTCTTGAAATGTGGTACACCGTATCTCAATCTTGTTGGTAGTCCTTTGACGTAGGCACACTTCATATTACTCTACTTGTTGACTTGTTTAGAACGGTTGAAGGTAATAGACATTGACATACATATGAATCTGCCAATGATTTCTCTTGGACCCGAAAGTAATATGACTAAAACATTGAGGTGAATTGACCTGTAGTTGTAGACTTCTTGTAGTGAACAATTAGTGGATTCCATTCTGACGAGTAGACAATACATGCAGATCACATATTGGGATAAAACTATTCATGCTAAAATGAAGCTTTCCTCTGAGTCAACAGTCGAGGACTGATGAATTAATTTCTGGTTGAAAATTTTGTCCAGATTGCGTGTTACCTGCTTGGTTGGCATTATCTCAGTTGGCCACTTTACGTTTTTAATGTCGATTCGACTATTGTGACCTACCAAAGTTATTGAGCCTACTAATATTGAAGATTCATGTACCATGCTTTGGAGTAGGATTTGAAGCATGAACCAACTTGAAAGGGATTGTAAAGTTTACTTTATCACTTGAATACTGGACCAAAAAGGGATACTTGGTTGATATACATGCCAGAATTATTGCACGGACTACATTGCATTTTGCTGTCTTCTTCAAGGGTGCTATCAGTGGTTGAAACTACATTACTATTCCTGATATATATGAAGATAATGGATTCAAGTTTGTCAATGCAGTTGTTGATATATAATGACAAGGTGTCCTATTCATGTCTAATATGCATTTACACACCTGCACATAACAATATGACAGAAATTTGGGCTCAAAACCATCCTTTTCTTTTTAGTTCATTGTGTGTGTATGCTGAGTTCAAGAGCGGAAAATTTTGACTCTTGCCTGATATTAACAATTGATGATTTGTCACATTTGTTCCCTGTTCAATTCTAAGCTGAATCGTATCTTGCCCCTACTTTTGCACTTGTGGGTATGTTGCAGAGTGCAGACACTGGTAGTTTGGTGTCGTTGGCCCACGCATGTGTAAGAACATTCATACCTGTACAGACGGGCATATTGCATGAACAAATGGGTATTGAATTAAATGGTGTAATCTGAAATGTACTTTGTCATTTCTGGATTGGCATGTACTAGGTCATGTGCAACTTGGCTTAAACTGTAGTGTTATTGCCTAGTATATGCTCCCACTTTCAAAATCAGACTTTCTACCTTCTAGTCGAGTGTTACACTGAATCTTGAACAAATTTCTCGTCTTCATCTCCACACTTTGTCCTGAATCTTAGCCTCATCTCCACACTTTGTCCCACCCAAGGCATGTAACTTGCCATGGTCCCGAGTTTAGGCGAGCCTTTCTGTACTCTTGGATAAGACCAGGCTGCTACTTCCCGTCCTTACCTACTTTACTCACCTTGTTTCCCCTGACTGAAGGTCTTTAATAAAAATTTACTTTTAACAAGTCTAAGAGCACCATCAAGAATCTCTTCATTTATTTTTTTTTCCTGAAAACATATTCTGTATAATAGAGTTTAATTTCATTTTTAATCGATACTGGTATACTCCCATTTTTTTTTATTTTTTTATTTTATATTTTTAAGGTGGAATCTGAATGTAGGATTAGGAATGGATTAGTGGACATAAATGATGTGAAGATCAAATTTTTTAGGAATCAAATTGACAAACAATCATTTGTGCTTTTTATACATGTGGAGAAACAGTTCTATTCTGCTACACTAGAATCTAGCGGCGTTACGCCATTAGCCTCACAAGTGTCTGCTCAAAGATGCGTCCCGTGTAAGAAATCAATCCTGATTTTTGGTTTCTTACAAGGGGCACGCCTTTGCGCGACACGTTACACTGCCACACTTTGGCATTAGATTAAAATCAAAGTAGAAAACCTTTCGTGAAGTTGGTGCTTTAATGCTTGTAGTTGTATATATGGCCAATAGAGTCAAATGCCGTTTGAATAATAATGAGCATAGTAACTACGTCATTGAACCTTAATTTTAAGATGAACATGTTCTTATAGATATAAAATTGAGAACTTATTACAAATTTATATATGACCAATTTCATTCTCGCGCCAACAAACGGTACGTGTGTGGCTCCATGTCTTGATGTGGACGTGGGTTCTGTACGGGTGACAACTGATACCCATTAGTAAGGGTCAATTACTTATTTTTAATGGACCATGTAAAGCCTACTAATAATGTTATAAATGACATCTATAGGTGTTAAAATATTTTCACATAAACAACTATATATATATTTGACTCCTTATGAAGTATATTTCTAGTTAACCGTGATGCAAAATATATAATTTAAAATACGAGTCGTCATTAGTTTCATAATGCTGTGAATACAATGCTCTTTACTCGGCATTAAAAAAAAGAAAGAAAGAAAGGCTCTTTATTCTTTGGATTCTAACAATAATTACTTGGAGAATAATTTTACACGAGTTTATATAAATATATAACAATAATTACTTGGAGAATAATTTTACACGAGTTTATATAAATATATGAAATTGATGAGGTTTATTTATTTATTTATTGTTTTGCAAAGGGGGATGGGGAGGGGATAGTGGAGATTCGAACCCGGGTAATTTTGGTAAGGAGTTAGGTCTTTAACCACGTGGGCTAACTCTTTGATTCTAAATTGATGAGGTTTATTGTCTCTATTTGAACAATAATCAAGAAAAGAAAAGAAGAAGAAAATAGTATGATGGAAGTGTATGTTATCGAAAAATTCTCAAAAGAGGTGTCCTGTCCCTCACCTCTCCCTTTAGCGAGATGTCACATCTCTATAGAAAGACCATAACTTTATTATACCATTTTGTCATGTATGCTCATACTAACGAACACACCGATCCTTTAACATATTGTAATATAAACGTCCACCATTGCGGCCAGCATTATCTCAACAAGGCATTATTTGTTAAATTATGAGATTGACGATTACGTGTCGAGTATTCGTTGGATTTAATATATATATAACATACCGATCTCCAGAGGACCATACCCTTCGTTGTTGATTGTTCCCATCCATTGACATGAACTAACGAACCTGTCTTAAACACACCTTTGACTTATGATATTCACTGTTTTCACACCAATATCAAATCATTTGTTCTTGTTGGCCCCACCAAACTACCACGTGGCATTTTATCCGGTCCCATGCTATTCATTTAGTAGGTTATTATGTGTGAATGATAGTCGTGTTACATAATAATATTATTTATCTAGATTAAAGATATGAAAGATGGTATATATTTATAAATAACAAAGCAATATTCTCTTGTTATTCTGTGTTTTACTAATATCCTAATTACGGTAGAGTGTTAATTTCTATAATATTAACAAAAAAGATACACTTTTAATTTACGGTCTGCCGTATATATCTTTCATGTGTCGTCCAAGCAAGACACCAGATACGATCTCGTTGGATGGAATATCTTTTGTCGCTTATCAACCCATTCTAAGTGCTTCTACACATCGGAACACGTTTTCGTCGAGGGGGCATTCTGGGAATTTCACTCATTGCCAACCAAGTCCTCTTTAAATCTCGCGTCGCAAAACGTTGACACAAAGAGCCAAAGTGGGCCCGTCCAAGGAACAGCAAATAAAAAATACCTTTTTAGATGGTGGGCCTAATTGACAGTTCTATTAGGCCCAATTTGTCTTATTCCCTACGTGTCCCCAAACAATTAAATCTGTCACCACGTGGTGGGTCTGAAGCCATACACGTGGTGCATCAATCCATGTGTACGGTGCGGCATGGGCATCTGGGTCCATAGTTTGACACTGGTGAAGCCCAAATAATTGCTGAATTTAAAGAACTCTCTATGCTACCAAATTGGGCTTCTTCCACTTGTTTCAATGAGAAAGGAGGAAATGGCCCTATAATTTTGCCAAAAATTTTGGTGTTTGATGACAGAAAAATCATATAAAATATGTTGCAACATTAATGCAAAGTCATTGGAGGTGGCAATGTGTGGTGAAGATAGACATACGAACATGCATTGTATATGTTAATTTGTGTGGGTCATGTAGGTTATAGAATTGAAGCTTTAACTAAAACGAGTGAAGTTCGATGAGAGATCGAGATTGAATTTTACGTATAAGTAAATATGAGTCAAGTATAAAAAAGAGTATAAAGAGCAGTCACATGACAATACCAAGCTCCAGACTATTACAAATTTTAAAGAGATACCCCAAGCCCTGGATTTCAGCTCATATTCAAATTGAAAAACAAAAAGAATTAAGTTGCATTTCTTAATATATTGACAAAAATGCCAAGTTGTAAAATAGAAATATGTGGGCTTTCCTCTTTCTATTAACAGGCAATTAAGGAGATGTGAACTGACATAGTACAAAAGTATCAAGGGTTCTGAGCTCTCAGCTCCTCTGTCTTTCTGGATTCAACTTATTAGTAAAGTATTTCCATGTTCTAGAACTGGAATTGTATTTTGGACTAGCTAGCTAAATTATCCTTTTGATCTAACCTTGTAAGCTAAAATATGTTGCAACATTAATGCAAGTTATATTGGAGGTGGCAATCTGTGGTGAAGATGACATACAAACATCTATTTTATATGTTCATGTGTGGGTTATGTAGGTTATATGATTCAATTTCTAATTAAAAAAGTTAAAGTTGGATGAAAAATCGAGATGAAATTTCAAGTGTAAACAAATTTATTTAAGTAAAGTCATGTGCGTAAACACAAAACCAAGTTAAATTTTTCAAGCGCAAGCATACTTAAGTGAAGCCATAACATAAAACAAGCAAACGACAATATCAAGTAATTCAGATCATTACAAATTTCAGAGAGATTGTGATATTATAAATTTTAGAGAGACTTAAGTGGCTTTTTTTTTCTTGAGTACCTTTTATATAATTGTACTTTGTTATTATTATGAAGGTATGCAATATAATACTTGAGTTAGGGTTTGGTACATGCCACTGATCACAATTCGATATTGCTGCTGAATGTTTGGTACTTATCGCAAGTAAGATGACATAAAGTCCTAATCTTATAAAAGTAACTTTTACACTCCTTACTCTTTAAATAAAAGCAAAAATAAATTTTTCAAACATAAAGAAAATTTTTTTTTCAAACATAAAGCAAAAAGAATTAAAAAACTAAAAAACAATAAAAAAGAAAAAAAAATTCTTCCCTATACTACGTACCTAGTTACCCACCCACTAGTAATTATTAGGGATGACAATTTAAACCTAACCAACCAAGAACCCATGGGCCCCAATCCGAATGGGGCAAAAATTTTCTGGCCCCCGGGTTGGCTGGACAAGGCGGGGTGGATCAATTTGGGGAAAAATGGGTCGCGGGGCGGATCAACTGGGGGAAAAATGGGTAGTGAGGCGGGTCAAGGTCGACCCGAATTGCCCGCCCAGTTTAAATTTAAAAAATTAAAAATAAATAAATAAATAAATATGGAAAAAATAAAAAATATATATAAAAATATATGGAAAAAAATAAAAAATATATAAAAAATAAATGAGTCAGTAAACAGGTCAAAACCATAACCCGACCCGCCCCACGACTCGCCTCGCCCAGCCCCGATCAACCCTGAATATTGGCGGGTCGCGGGGCGTTGCAAGAAAAAGGTTTCGCGGGTCAGAAGGGGGCGGACCCGATTCGTCCTGAACCCGACCAGCTGCCATCCCTAGTAGTTATCTCTAATAGTAAAAGAGGGGACCATATTTTACTTCATGCTCCCATTACGGCTGGAAATACGAGGAAAAAAAGAGAGGTTTCCCCAAAAAGAAATATTTTCTTCCAAGTATTTTGTTATTTACGACTAGGCACGGACAAAGGGTGTGATGGACAGTTTGTAGGGACGCAGCGGGCTGGGTCAGGCTTGCGAAGAATTCTATCCGCTTGTGACCTACAGAGAATCGGGGGATTGAGTCGGGTCAATATTTTACCCAACTTAATGACCTGTTTATATTTTTTAGTAATTTTTTTCAAAATTTTTGATAATTACTAATTTAGTTACGCATGTCGGTTGCAATCCAATTTGACTACGAATTAACCCAACCCATGGGGCAAATTTTTTTCCCTCATATCAGGGCCCACGGGTTTCGGTTTGGATAAGATCAAATTACCATCTCTAGCATTTAGATGGGTAAAGTTTTGGTGGAGGGGGGATTATTTTCTTCTTTATTTTTTATTATTTTTACTATGTTGAAATTCTTTATGTGCTAAATTATGAAAGGTTGATGATTCATTGTATTAAGAAAGGAATGAGGACACAACTAATAAGAAGTACAAAAGTTGGGGACTGTGCGTGAATGAAATTAAACCAAAATTTTATCCAAAAAAAAAAAAGTAAAGAAATTAAACCAAAATTGAATTGAACTACTTGTTTTTTTTTTTTAAGTACAATTACAATCTGTATCATAACAGTACACGTACATATAAATATATATCCTTATGAACTACTAGTTAGTAATGAAAGGTTCCCTTTATTATTGATTTAAAAAAAAAAAAAAACCAAAAAACAAAAAAGCTCCCTTAAGGGTGCAAGAAAAGGGCGAAAATACTGAAAAGCGTGTGGATCATCTACACGATTACCGTATATTATCAAGCACGTGAGTAACAAATTCTGCATCTTCTAGAAAACCTGAAGGGTGTGTTTATTTCTTACTTTTTTTTTTATTTTTTTTTCATATTGCAAATCACTAAAATGCTGGAATCATTAATTAATCAGAATTTGTTCCTCTATAGAAACAGATGAAGTGCCCATTTGCAAACTATTTTTTTTTTTTTAAAGTTTGCAAACCCATTTTAATGAGACATAATAAATATAATTCGTAATTAGAGTTTCGATTTTCAAGGCGAGTTACTTCTCTAAAAGAAAAATAGAAAAATAATGAGAAATAAGAGAGAATAAATGGAGTTGAATGATGGAGAATTGTGCAATAGTCCCATGAAATTGTGGATGTAATTAGTTTGACTAATTTTTATTTAAAAATAGAATTGGTTCGCAAACATATGCGAATCCTCTTCCCTCTCCATATTGTTATTGGATCCAAAATTCCCTGCAACACCGTCTCCTACCCCTATTGTTATAGGGCCCACCGTTGAGTTTTATATGAAACCAGATTTTGATTCTATAGCATTCCTTACATATTTAAATCGAGTTAAATAAATGGAAGGAGCGGAAAAAAAGAAGAAGCAAAAACCGGCTTTGATATGAAATAGTATCTAAAAAAATGAAAATATTCTAGCATCTTGTCACCTCCCGTCCCATGTAACTGCATAAATGGATGCCGGTTGGACTCAAATCAAACAATAAACTCATTACGCCCCTGTATACAAGACAAGTTTGTTCAAATATCCTGATTAAAATATCCATTTGTCAGTTCCCTGTTTGGTTAAAGTACTGAGATAATATTTATATATTTTTGTCTAAATTAAGTTTATGTCTCTGTGCTTTAAAATGCAGAACAAATACATGCATATATAGAGCGTAGTTATATAAATTATTATAGTACGTATTTGTAGTCTTCTTTAGAAATTAATAAATTAAGTAGATATTGAATATGTCGTCACTAGAAAAAATTTATGTTAAATCCGTACAAAGATAGAAAAGTGAAAGCACGTGACGCTAATATTTATTTTTATTTTGTATATTTTACACGAATAATTGAAAAGGGATACAAAAGCAAAATTGTTCCCTTGCAAAATTTGTGAACCTAATCTGCAAGAAAATATGGTTCGCATTTGGACCACCTTTTTCAAGTACGTAGTATGAACAAACATATATCATATACGTGCATGAAACTTGACCAATTGACGCAACGAGTTACGCAACAATACACATCCCGTGCCTGCCCAATTAATTTTGATGTGCTTATATGAGAAAAGAATTAGTCAAAATTTGAGGGAAAATGTAGAATTCAATAGAAATTAGTCATTTGAGTAATATTTTCTACAACACTTGTGATCTCACTTAATTATCAAAGCTATCGTTATCAGGTTTTCGATGGTACTGATGTGTTAAAATATTACACACCTATTTTAGGTGTGCAAGTGGAAAACTGATCTCGCTTTGTGAATTTTTATATTATTATAAAATCATCTTCAAGAAAGTTTAGTATGACCTTGTCACTACGTGGAAGACTATAATTAATATCTGGTATGCACATTAACATCTGTTCTTTGTGAGAACTAATATAAATTACTAACTAAATATGATTATGTTAAGTACTAATTTAGCATGTATATATGAGTTGGGAAGGGGGAAATAAAGAAAGAAGAAAAAAGTGAGAATAATAATTGGGTAATTTGCGCAAAGGGACCATAACGTTTATTAGTAGTCTGAAAATAGATCCTATCATTTTTAACTTGGCGATTTCAACCTTAACGTATACTATTCCTCGTAAAAAGGACCTTATTGTCTAAATTTATGTATTTATGTTTTTAAAATAACCTTTTTCCCCCTATTTTATTTTTTTCTAAAATATAATTCTTTTTAAAAATATTTTACCCTTAATTTCAAGTAAAATATAAAAGGAAAAATTTATATTTTGATGTACCTATATTCAACTGCTATTATAATTTTACCTACCCACCACCACAAAACAAATATGACCTTTTCGATTTTTTAGTTAATGAAAATGGTTTTTGAAATTTCTAATAGAAGCTTCGACTTCTTCATTGCGTTATGTGATGATTAATATAAGTACCAACATGGTACATCAGTTAGTTAAAATATGACATTTTGTCTTTATATTTTATTTGAAAGTAAGGGTAAAATACTTTAAAAAAGAATTATATTTAAAAAAAAAAGAAAATAAAGGGTAAAAAGGTCATTTTAATAACAGAAATTGAAAAATTTAAACAATAAGTTCCTTTTTGCAAGGAATAGTATACGTTAAGGTTGAAATCACTAAGTTAAAAACGATAGAGTCAATTTCTGTACTATTAGTAAACGATAGGGTCCATTTACACAAATTACCCAATAATAATTGAAGAAAAGAAGAATAGAGGTGCTTGAAACTTGAAAGAAGAACGTGCAAAGATCGAATTTTTTATAGAAGCAATTAGTTTGTATTATGTGTCGATATATTTATTTATCATTTTTTTGACTTTCTTGAACATTGCAAACATCATCATTATTATTTTTTTAATTCTTTTGCACTATCACTAATAGATAAGTTCATACGATTGAGTAAAATTCACGTGAGAAAATATCAAGTCAATAATACTTACGTCTTAAAAATCTTGAAAATTACAAAGAATCCTCATTACGTAACATACACATGTTTTCTCCTCTTCATTCCCATTTTATATCAATCTCTTATTTCCTTCCTTGTCTTTTTTTCCCCTTCTTTCATCTCACAACAAATATAACTCACTACATTAAATCTACTTTTACTTATTTGCAAATCATGCGTCACATTTTCTCTACTTGAAAGCTCTTCAAACGTCTGCTTTAATTTTCAATATTCAAAGACGTGTTTGACGAAAAAATCTAATTTTAAATATAACCAACCTTTTTTCAAAGAAAAGAGATAGTATTAAATCCCTTTTCAATATTTGCGCTTTTTGTCATTTTCGTTTGATTTTTGTGAAATGGAAATGTAAATGTCAATTAATTGAGTGACGGGGGCAAAGCTTAAAATCTCAATCTACAGTTCAAACGTCGACTAATTTCCACCGCAAGGCCACCACTTCACACACATATAAAGACAATTTAGGATTAATTTCGCCGACTTTTTATTACTCCAAATTTGTCTTTTTGTATAGGTTGCCTTTGTACCCATCCCTAAATCAAGTTTCATTTTCTTGAGCTCACACCATGAATGAGTTGATAGAGTTGTACAAAATTATGACCTAGGCCGACTCGGTCGACTCGAAAAACCGAGAATTCAAGTCAAAATTTATCTAGTCTAAGAAAATTGAAGATGAAAATTAAGTATAATTGGTTCATTCGATCTAAGTAGAATTCTCAGGTACCACCCACCCTAGGACAATAGATATTTTCATATGAATTAAGGATTGATAGGTAATGTGGTTAGAACATTTAATTTTACCTTAATTTTTCATATATATCTTTATGTCTCATTAATTGTTTGAAATATTTTCAATATATGGGTATTGAATAATAATAATTAATTTGGGGCAGATGTGAAAATGAAATATTAAATACATGCTTAATATATATAGCAAGTGGACTATCTTTTTGGGACTGATGGAAAATCTATTTATAACTTTAGTTTTCCATTCCGTAGCTTGATTTAATTTAATACAAAAATAATATGGGCAATTGTAAGAGATGAGATGCACGTTAAAAACTTTAGTTCAAAATTTAACGAATGGCAAAAGGCAGAATTATATTTAACTAGTTTTCTATATTATCTGAAGAAAAAAAAAACTTCAGCATTCGAGTTTGTACCTTGATATAATACAAAATAATGGGCCATTACGAGTAGTGGAAGATTAAAATGAGTTGCTACTAACTTTAGTTCAAAGTTACATTAATGGCAAAGGGTAGATGAGGAGGGATTAGAATTTAAAGGGAAAAAAAAATTAAACGAAAGTTATTCATTAATTTTTTCTCCGCAACACAATATATAAAAAATAACATTGTTATGGATTTTTTTTTTTGGCGACCATATATATTATGAAAGTAACTAGACAATATATGATATTTAAATTAAAATTAAAACATTTGTTATAATAATCATATGGTTTAATTTATAATAATAATATAATCATGGACTATTCTAAAAATAGTAATATCATAATTTCCTAATCTCTTTTCAGGCTAAACTAAATGTAAGTAGTAATATACTCATGGTTGGTATCGTGCAAAGCATAATCTAAAGGGTAGTAACACAAATTTGGGGAAATATGTAGTATATAGACAAATTTTAAAGTGAATTGGAGGGAAAAAAATGATTTGAAATAAAAATACAAAATCGAACTCGACTAATCAAGTTTTACCCTATTACCAATCTTCCCAGAATTTTATATACGAGAAACTTCCCTTCACAAAAAAGGTAGGAAATTCCAATATTGGAACTAACACATCACATGATTGCAATTTGCAAGCTAAACAAAATTTATGGAAATTAAATATTTGTCTTTATAAAGTATTGGAACTTGAAAATATAGTATTATCTACTGTCTAGTGTCCACTCCTATCTCTGTCAGATTAAATGAGAGGTTGCAATTTTAATTTCTTTAGAGATTTATTATGAAATAATTAATTGATGAGTCACCATAGTGAAATTAATGATATATACACATCTTATAGGAGTATTATAAAAAGCTGACTTAGGTCGACTATGGTCCCTATTTTAGTACAGTGTTACATCTAGAATATCCAATTATTATACATGCATTGTCATGAGTAAATTAATCACTCTCATTTCTCACTTGTACACATTAACTAGTTAATTGTTAATAATTCAAAGTTCTTAATTTCCCCACTGCAAAATGCAAATGGAGATTAATTTCCACTTTTGTGCTTGAGTTAAGAGAGGCTGTTAATACAACCCTAACACAATATTATTATACAATCAAATATATGAAGTGATGAATCAATTAAATACTTGGTTTGAGACATATGTCTATAACATTCTTGTTAAGTGAGATTTTATTCTAGTCACACCACTTTTCTAAACTTCTGGTCAAACTAATATTATCCTCATATTTGACATCATCTACTTATACTACACAAAATTCTACCATTCATTCTCACAAAATCTAATTTTATTTTTATACCAAAACATTTGCTTAAGGACCTATAAAAAAAAAAGAACATATTTTTTATGATATGAATATTTTCAAACACCAGAAGTCTACTATTGTAGAGACCAAATAGTGATGTGACACAATATCACATCACAACACCCTCATCACATTATGTTATTGACTGATATTATGTCATATCATGTATCTGGTATCGTAAAGACACCAAACATCTAGTACTATGGTATAATATCAACACAACATCACACTTTCCCCAAATCAGATCATTAATTGATATTATAGCACATCATATGTTTATTACCACAATGACATATGTATGCTGCTGGAACATTTTCATTTTTCATGGGGAAAAAGTTTTTAATAGAATGATCGCACCACATAAATATTGTGCCCCTCCATTAACAAAGAGATAATCTCATTGAATAAACATTTTATTCGACGAGGTTACATTACGTACGTGGTATGACCTAACATATACTACAAATGGGAAAAAAATGCAGTACTCCAAAAGTACTAAAAATTCAATACTCTAGATAAATGGAAATAAGACAAGTGGATATTGAGATCCTAATTAAACCATGAGCCTCTATATCTACTTGTCATCAATGTCTCATTTACTTAGAGCATCCACGATGGAGATCACTTTTTTAGTGTTGTGTTAGACGTTACAACTCAAAAATAGAGTTACAATGGATGCGTTAGTAAATGTGTTAAAAGCATCTTTTAGTAAATGTGTTAAAAAATCTTTACACCTTCAAATTAGCTTTGTTGTTAAAGTTAACAACTATTTTAACAACAATAGTGGTATAATTTACTCTTCCATTTAGTTTATATTAATTGTTGACTTTGGTCTTTTGAAGAAATAAAATATAAAAATTGACCAATAAACTTTGTTTGTAATTAAGTTTAATTAACATCAACGTGTTAATTTTAACACGTCCAATGTGTAGTAATCGATGGCTAAATTTATGATGATGACACATCATTTAATAATTCAAGAATTTTATTTTGCCCACACATACATGTTATTATGCATACGTGTAACACATGACACATATTTAAACTATAAGTGTGAGGTGTTTATAGCTTAGATGCCTGACTCATATACACGCATGCATAATAATATGCATACGTGTAGGCAAAATAAAATTCTTATTTAATAATCACTTAATTACGTAAATTTTTTAACTGATGTGGGAAGCCAAATTTAACAACTCTATTGTGAATGTCCTTAGAGTACCGAGTTCAGGATATTAGAAACTTTCTCCATATGCTAGATAGCAAGAGAAATTAAGCCTTGTTTGATCATCTCTATCAAAACACATTATAATTCACCTACCACTGATTTGACTACTGATTTGAAAACTACTTATTTATAACCACAAATTTCAAACTTCTATTAAATTTACATCACTCATTTCACTTCTTTATAATTTTTCTTTAAAAATCAACTACTATAAATTAAATCAAATAGGCACTAAACCCTGAACCAGGTCGTGGATGAGGAGATAAAAATGATAGTATTAGATTAGGTGAAATGAAGAAATGATGAAAGTAAAAATTTTGTTTTTAACATTGAATGCCACGCGGTTTTGTGAGATGTAAAAAGAGAGAGAGAGCTGACTTTTTTCAAGCAAAAGAGAGTAAATGCTGGTTGCTGTCCACTTTGACTCTTTGGAGATAATACTCTCTCTTTCTTTACCCTCTTTCTCTTCCCTATGAATTAATATGATGAATTAGTCAGCCCTTTGGTCTCTTCTATATATTTCCCTTGGACAATGGCCTCTCATTCAGTTTAGACTCTTGTCTCTCCATTTTCATCCATCTCTAAACATCCCCTATACAAAGAATTCAGAGAGCTACCTCTATCTACATACAAGAAGAAGAAGAAGAAGAAGTTTCTTTTTTTTTTCTTTGAGATGGGGAGGCCACCTTGCTGTGATAAAATTGGTGTCAAGAAAGGGCCATGGACTCCTGAAGAGGACATCATCTTGGTCTCTTATATTCAAGAACATGGTCCTGGAAATTGGAGGGCTGTTCCTACTAATACTGGTAAAATTTTAAATCATATCCCTTCTCTTCTTTCTGATTTTTCTTTTCTCTTTCTTGTACCTTTGGTTGTTGCAGATCATTTAAAGCACTGTAATTAATATTCACTGTCTCTTCTTCAATGCACAAAACAAACAACCCTTTTCTTCTTGTTATAATTCTTTGTTGATTTCTGATTTAATTTCTCCCTCTCCTCCTTCAGGTTTGCTTAGATGCAGTAAGAGTTGCAGGCTCAGATGGACTAATTATCTCCGCCCTGGAATCAAGCGGGGTAACTTCACTGATCATGAGGAGAAGATGATTATTCACCTCCAAGAGCTCCTTGGAAACAGGTATATATATATATATATATATAGTGGTGTTTTACGCATTCACACTCACTCCAAATGATGAGCCCATGCAAGATCTTGTGTTTCTTGAATTAGGGTTTGATTAGATCTGATTTTTTATCAAGTCCCAAATCCCAAGAAAGTTGTTTTCTCTACAATACAAATGCTACTTGTACAAATTGTTCACATGGCAATAATATGTGAGTTCTTCCACAAACATCTAGATGCAAGATTTCACATACTGGTTTCATGTACACGTAGATTTTTTCTTCTTTAATTGTTTTAATAGGATGTTTGATTGGGTGGATTGAGAAAGATGTCAAAATCTTGTTTACTAGTGGCTCTGGTATTAATACCGATTAGTGTTTGGTGTTGATATTTCAGAATGATTTTTTAGGGATCCCAATGATGTGTGTGGTGGTTTTTTTGTTGTGTAGATGGGCTGCCATAGCTTCATATCTTCCACAGCGGACCGATAATGATATCAAGAACTACTGGAACACTCATTTGAAGAAGAAGCTAAAGAAACTGCAAGGGAATGATGAACAGAGCCAAGGTGGGAGTTCAAGTTCTCAATCAATTCCAAAGGGCCAGTGGGAGAGGAGGCTCCAAACAGATATTCAGATGGCCAAACAAGCCCTATGTGAGGCTTTATCCCTAGACAAATGGAAACACAAATAATAATTTGCTTGAATCTAAGACCTTCCCATCATCCCTTCCAAATCCTGTCCCTGTCCAAGCTTCAACATATGCTTCGAGTGCTGAAAACATTGCTCGATTGCTCCAAACTTGGACCAAGAAATCGCCGAATTCCTCTCAAGCCGGTTCGTCAGAGAGCTTTACTCAGAATTCCTTCAACAATCCTTTAGTTGGGACTAGTAACATTAGTTCCAGTCCCAGTGAAGGGACCATCAACGCCACAACACCAGAGGGACTCGACTCGTTTTTGGCCTTCAATTCTTCCAACTCTGATGCTTCTCAAATATCCGAGGGAGAAGCCAAATTTGATGCTGCGAATTTCACTCCTGAAACTGGGGCAGTAAAAGGCGATGATGAAAGCAAGGCAAATTTGGATATGCGAACGCCCCTTTCTTTGCTGGAGAAATGGCTCTTTGATGATGCTTCTGCACAGGGACAGGAAGGATACCTAATGGAGATGACTTTGGGAGAAACTGCTGCTTTGTTCTGAAAAAAAAAAAAAAGTATACTTTTTTCAAAACAAATCAGCTGTTTTTTAGGTTAATCCTTTTGTGTTTTTTCTTTAGGCTTAATTGATCTGATAGAGAGTTTCTAGTCCATCTAGCTAATTAAGCACAAAGAGATTAAATCTTCCATACATCGGGAGAGCACATAAAGTGTAAATTTCTGATTATATAGCTAGCGAATGTTTGGTACGCAGCACTGGACAAGAACTGGAAAGTAAATTGAACATGATTAAACTTCTTTTTCATCATTAATACAATCCAGTACTATCCAATTCTTCGTACCAAACATGTCGAACCTCTATATGTCTGCATATACATGTACCCAGTTAATCAAATAGGAATAATTCTACCTACAGATCTCACCCTTTGATGAGAATAAAACTTTGTACTTGTGCACCATTTGGTGTTTAATCTGAGAAATGATAATTAGGGTTTGACTTTTGATGCTTCTTTGATCGATTTACTGTTTCAAATTATACCCTTCAAGTTCTTGTTTCTGCTGGTAGATTGTAGCTAGCTCATCGAGTCAAACCACCTAATTAGGGGTGGGTGTTTGGTCAGTCAGTTAGGTTTCAGTTCCGTGGTCGGTCCCAAAACTGGTGAACCGAAACCGAACCGGTTCTTCGGTTTTAACCGCCCATTTGGTTGTTTTTTTTAACTGACAGAACCAGTTGGTTTTGTCTGTTAGCTCGGTTAAACATGTTTTTTTGCCCACTCCTACACCTAATTAAATTTTTCTGAAAGCATTTTCTCTTTTACGCTTTGCCCAAAACTCCAAATTCCGAGTCTTACCTTCGCAACAACACGATCGGATAGGGAACGACCTCGATGGTTAAGTTCCCTGCCCTCAATATATATTCATACATATCTATAGCTAGATAGCAAGTTGAATTATTTTAGAACTGAAAAACAAAAAAATTGGAGTCACTGTCTCGGGTAACTGCATATCCTTGGTTTGAATTCTTGTTATGCATAATTAATATGAGCTTATCAATATATAGAGACAAGACACAAATACATAGATCATGGTTTGACTTCTTAAACCTTTGGATATGAAGAACTTGTCATATGCAACTTGTGATTTATCAAAATGACATACAGTGGATATTGAACTGGACCAAACTGATCCTCCTAAATATTTTAGCAAAAACATGTACGAGGTAGCAAAAATGAAAGGAAAATTGTTTTGCATAGTATCATTGGATTTGATTAATATTTCCTTATTAACTAATATATTATGTCTAACGATAATTTTATATACATAATTAATTCTTTTTTTCTGCAATCATATATAAAATTAATTCTATTAGAGTGGTTTAATTTGTAGGAATAATATTAATTTTGAATTACTATATTTGTTACTTTTAATACTTATTTTAAAATTTTAAAACGACGACCAAATAATTATTTTCATATGCTATTGAAGAATTTTCGTGACAAATATATGTTAGTTATTTTTAATCTTGAATTGAAATATTATAAGTCTTGGGTGGTTCTAACAAATGTTGTAGTGGCTAAGTTCTTACGTGGTTCTATTAATGGTCCATTCGGCAACTGTTTATAGATGTCGTTTGTCCATAAACGGAGTTGAATTTTAAATTTCAAACACGTGGCGATACAACCTGGAGGCCACCTAATTTGATATGTAAATTTTCACATTATTTCAATCATTACTACCAAGTGTAGAATTTGTATTTGGTTCTACAACATATACAAAATTTAAATTTTAAATCTATTTATAAATAAATTCATTTACAAATGACCAAACCTTTAGCTAACGGCTAAAAAAAAAAACAGGAGGAAAATGCTTGAAATGCCTTTATTATTTATAACTAAAATTAATGACTAATTATTAGCGCAAATGGCCCCTAATCTTTCCATTCAATGAGTGAACGCCTCTAACCTTTTTATTTTGATTCCAACAAAACAACCTTAACTTTTGCCAAATGCTACATGATTTATTACAAAATTTACACAGAGCAGAGATCAATGAAATTTTAAATGGTATGTTACGAAAATTATTGTAGATGAATTAATAAAAAGTTAATTATTTTTATTACTAGAAGTATATAGAGAAATAGTTTTTACAAGTATTTTATTTAATGAACTTTCCAGCCCTCTCTAAAATCTACAGTTTTGGCGAGCTAGTATCTTATTGTATAAGAAAAGAAATAAATAATTTCTTATTGTTAAATTCGATTCAATGGCGTATTATTAAGCCAACTTGCAAGCAAAAGGACATGACAACTGGTTTAAGAGCTCTATCAATTAAGTATTGAAGAAAAAATAGACTTTCATTTGAGTTTAATTCAAACCCAGATATATTATTAATCAAACCAAGAAACAAGTTCTGCATGATATCTAAAATATAGGAAAATTTTCAAAAACCTTCCCGAGGCTTTGTAACAAAATTTCCTAACCTGCGTGGCGTGTAAAAATATACGTCATGTGTTTTTAAATTACACGTGGTGTGTATCCATATACGTCACATATGATGAGTGATTTTGGAAATAGACTCATAAAATATATGTCCAATTATAGATAATATATAAAAATTGCCTAGACTAAGCAATTGATCAGTTCAATAAAATGCACCAGAAATTTTTAACTTGTCATATATCCCTCGTCGAGATTCTTGCACTGGAAATATATGTTAGATTACGTCTCATTATTTTTGAACAAATCATAAATAACAATAATACAATAAAAAACTTACAATTGGGTTGTAGTTTGAAGAAGTACTGTCGTGATTAAATATTCACGTTTTGAGCGGGATCGAGGTGCTAGACTCTAACTACGGCTACCCTTTTCCTATTTTTCCTCAGTCACCTACCTCCCTCTGTATTATAAAAAAAGAAAAGAAAAAAGACAAAAGGGAAAAGCAAAGAACTTACAATTGGGTCGGGCCAATTAATTAGCCCAAATTAAGGGTAACTAATTGCAGTAGATGGTTGCAGTTTTAACGCCAACAAAGTGGCAAGGTGCCCTCACTAACTTTTTATTTTTACAACATTAGTGTTGGGAATTAAGGTAAATTCTTAAATTAAGCCCATAAGACCGTTATTCAAGGACTTTAATTGAGACAAGAAAAAATAAAAGATGAAGACGAATTTAACGGACTGTCAAAGTTTTCCACTATATGATTAAGGTCGCTACAACCATACAGAATTTTCACTCGCCAAACCAATCCCCTAAGTATTACAAGAAAAATATACCAAACTTTTATCTCATCTACCAACTTCTACTATTTGCTCAACCCTCGAAGCATTAAAGAAATCTCAAGATACTAGGCTACTATTTTTCTTTACAAGACTCTCTGACCCGACCCAAGTGGCACCTTGAGTTTTACCACACTTAATTTTCTACCCTTTGAACAAATCACAAAGAGTTATAAGAAAACTCTTCAAGGTGCTAGACTCACTAATTTTTCTCTCAACTCACTTGTACTAGTTGTGTATTAAAGAACAAAAAAACATCTCTATTTATAAGCTTTGTTTCCTTGAAAGACAAGACAATACTTCTATGATTTGGATTCCTTTTCCTCCTAAGATTCTACTTCTTTCCCTTTCATTTTCCTTTTCAACTTTGGATTATTTTTGACAACAAACCCAACAATTAGAATTTTAGATAAATAATTAGAATTACTTTCGAAAAATACTTATAAATAAATAATTTTACATTCGCAAAAACAGCCAATTCTAAGGAACTCAGGGTTAGGTTTCTTAAGGAATCTGGTCTCTAATGAGATACTGACACCTCACTTGTGCCAGGTGATGTGTCCGTATGTGATTGGAGATTTGGCTCCATAAGAAACCCGATCTTATTTCCATAGCCGGACCGTTCACAAAACATGTATATGACAACTGCCGTAAATAATTATGAAAATTTTAAAAATTATATTAACATTAATTATACTTTCCGTTCTAGATTAATATATATTATATTATTATAGTATGATCACAATATGTAACTGAAAAGACCAAGTTCTACGAGTATTGTTTTGGATATATTGGGTTTCCCTGTTATAGAGACACCAGATTTATATGACACATCCTCTATCATCCATTTTGATCACATAATATAAATCCACATTTGAGTCCTCTTTTTCATAAGAATTCATGTGTGAATTGTAATATAAAAATACAAGTGTCTCCATATATTATTGAGACACCAGGGCTCTTGATCATTTTTCTGGTTCTACAGAATTAAGATTGATGAGACCCCTCCATGTTATTAGAGGGACAATAGGGCACTTAAACATGGGCCCGGTTGGTGCAGACCAACCTTAGCCTGTCTTCCCAAAGACTTTTACAAGTCACATGAATATATATAGCATATATATTTACAACTTTATATGGAAAGGCTAGGCCCTGTTTCAATGCACATGATGTGTAAAATTGGATAAATTATGTACTAATAGAAAAAAGGATAACATTCTTAGTCAATTCTCAACTTAAACATTAGCTGAAATGTGACAAATATGAAAACAAAAAAGGCCCAAAATCGTAATCACGCACGCTAAACCATGTGGTGGGTGATACTATCATTGTCACAAATTGAACGAGCAATCAATCAGAAATTTGGAAGTTTAAGTTTCAACATCGATTAGTGTTCCGCTGTATGGCTGTATAGCTATTAAGGTTAAAATCCAAATTTGAACTATCCAGCTTTATTTAAGATATATTTAAATATATATAGCTGTTTTATCATTTTTTTTATTTTTTTTACCAAAGAACATGGGATCTCTGTCTCTCTGTCCTTTGCCAGCTTAAAACCTCATTACTCCACATTATGCATGTACTAATGTTGTGTGTAGGGAAGCTTCCTGTCAAGTGCAAACTATGACTTTTTCTCTTTTTTTATTCTGTGAAAATTAATTTCCTTCTTTATATTAATTATATGATGCAGAAAAAATGTGCATGCATGCCTGCATGTTGTGATCAATAAATTCTTTCTGCGACTGACAATTGAAAAGGAATGGCCATAAGAGGATTTCTTTTTTTCTTTCTCTTGGCTTTCATGAGAGACATTGTGCCTTTACAGCGTGGGTTGTGGGGGGAGGGAGTCAATATCACATTTTTTGAATTGGAGAGATCAGTCTTCGGCGTGCGAATCGGTAAACCAATATCCTCATTTATTTAATGGGATAATAATAATAATTGACGTCAAATTTCGACCTTGACTCAACAAACGAAATTTGTTTACATTAGGAAATTTGTATTTGAATTTACTTAAATAATAAATGCTTGAGTTAAGAGAATTTGTGAATTCATGAAGGGAAGAGTAAACGCAAGGGAGACAAATATTCATCGAAGTGAGAGAGAGGAACCCCTTTTGAGGCGTTTTCCCCCTATTTATACGATCATTTGAGTTAAGAGAGGAACCCCTTCTGAGGCGTGTGCTGGTCTAATCAACTGGAGTTTTGTTCCAACTTTTTGACTAATTGCTATTAAATATTGCATGAGGAAGACAACCACGGCCTTTATGATAAATGCTGGAATCCCATCAACCGTGGTGATAAGACTTGCAAGTTGCTTTCCAGCTGGCGTTATCCGGGTTTAGCCAAAAACGACCTTGCGAGCTTGGACGACCTTGCAAGCTAGATAATAAGGGCTTGAAATTGACTGTTGACTGTCAGGTTATTAGGTCGTTGAGTTATGCCAGGTCATTAGGTTGTTAAGCAGAGTTGGGCAAGTGGGCCTTGCCGTAAGATTTCGCTGACCTGCCGACCTAACGACCACAATAATAATAATAATAATAATAATAATAATAATAATAATAATAATAATAATAATAAGGCTACCTCAAAGCCCAAAGTTCTATCTTATTTGCCTAATTGAATCTTGGGATGATCTCAACTCACTTGATTGGTAGTGAATTATTCAAACGGATAGAGCAGGCGTCGCGTTTGGCATGTCTAAGCAAGTACTGCTTACATTCCTGCTTTGTAAGTACTGTTTACATCATTGGCGTAGCCAAGAGGGGCCATATTGGGCCTAGGCCCCCATTGGCCCAATTTTAAAAATTCTTACCTTGTAATTTTTTTTAAAAGAAAAAAATAGAAAAATTATAAAAATTGTTTAGTCATGCACTTCAGGCCCACCCTTACAATGTCTATATCACTGGTCTACATACCTGCTTTGTCTAATATATAGGATGATTTGTATTTTCACATACATTGTACTTTATCAGAAAATATGTTAGTGGTTTCTAAGAAAATATGTTAGTGAAAAACAAAAGAATTACTCTTTAATATAGAAATTAATAGAAAGAAGATAATTATCATGACCGGAGAAAAAATAAAAAGAAAATGGATTCTATGTAAATGGGATGGAGGGAGTAAAATAGTCAAAACTTCCATGTTCTGCATTTAAAAGCCAGCAAATGCATCTTCCCAATGCAAATTCATGGCTGGAGTTTATGGATTTGACTTTTTTAAAATGATCGGCCAATTCTGAATTTATGATGGATTGAAGAGCACAAGTCCTCTAGAAGATACTGAAAAACATGCGTGCTTTGGTTGATTGACTTTTGTCAACTGCCCTGGTTTGTCTCAAGCACGGCCTGTTTGGCAACCATTTGCATCTTAAAATTGTTTTAGTGTCATATATATGACACAGTATGACACCGTATGATCAAGGCCGGACCTATTAGTAAATCAGGCCATAAGCAAAGTCTAAAAAAGGGCCCTACAAAGATCAATAATTTTTTTTTTAAAATTTACTAAACAATATATTATAATAGTTATCCACGAGGTAAGAATAGAATTAGACAACTATCTCTTTCAGAAAACAATCTTTTTTTTTTACTTCCCAATGAGTAGTCCTTAAGCTAAATATACAGGGATAAAGATTTAGGCATATATAAATAAGATAAGACAATTACAACGAAATCATGAAAATTGAATATTAAAAGCAATACAAGGCCATAAATAGATCTTGAGTTTTAGGGCCCAAGATTTAAGTTAAAAGTAGGCTTCAAAATGGGTTAAGGGAAAAAAAAAGAAAAAAGCATGAAAATTAGAAAATGGGCCCTCTAGATTTCTGGGCCCTAAGCACCAGCATACTGGGCCTGCTATCAAGTCCAGCCCTGCATATGGTTCATGTAGCGTGCATTGGAGTACACTACATGCACGCCACATGAATCATATAGTGTCATACCGTGTCATATGTATAGTGTCAGAATGAGACTAATTTACATCTCTGATGTAAAGTGTGCACGGCATGAAAGAGATATATAGACGTATAAATTCAATTTTCCCTCTCTTCTTTCTCTTTTTTCTTGTCATTCCGTCTCATCATTTTCCATATATATTTTCTATACAGTGTTCTTAACAACATCTCAACATTGGAGATCCTTTAAATGGCTTCATTTTATAAACGAGTGAGATATCACCATGTATATTTGACAACTCTTATGAATGTCAACCACATCATATCATTTATAAATAAAACTATTTATAAATGATTGTCAAGCCGAGTCACTCTCTTATACACTGTTATTTACAGGGTCTATTTGGGAACAGTATGATTTATAATTTATTATCATTTCCATGTATCAATACTACATTCTCACACTTACTCAAAATTCAAATTTTAAACGATTAAAATAAGGATATCCTACTTATAATTGATTCCCAAACAAGGGCTTTATATAACATTTTATGTGTGTAACAAGCTATTTTATGCGTATAACATTTTATATTACACAAATTACATTGTGTAGCATATGTCATATTACATGAATTAAAACGTATGATATTTTCTACTATATAAATTTAAAAAGAAAAAATGAAAAAAAAAAAGAAAAGAGCGAAAAGAAAGAGAAAAGGGAAACAAGAAAAGAAAGTATAAAGGGAAAAAGAAAAGTAAAATAAAAAGGAAAAACAATTCCGGTCACTGGAATCCCGCAAGCCACACACCAGAATCCGGCTGGCCGGTCACCGGTGGGGGTGGGGATGGCGATTTAAAAAAATATTATTAAAAAATTAATAATAATGTAAAAAAAAAAAAAAGGAATAACATGCATTGTTATTCATGTAATATGACAGGTTACGCAATATTTTTGAAATGCATGTACAAAAACAGTTTACATTTCCCCAATTTATATTTATAATACACGGGGATCAGATATGGCTTTTCCCACTCATTATCCGACTTCTAGCAAATAAGATGAGGAACATGAGAAATAAACCTAATTTGGAGGGGAATTTAAAAAAAAAAAGTAATAGATGGGCTAAATTTTTCACACATTTACAAAAATTCTACTTTTTGTATTTGTCCATTATTATAACATTTTGGCAATATTTCAGATTTTCTCCCTAAACATTATTGGAGATTGGAGTTTTCCTTTGAATTTTTTTCTTATATATATATTCATATATATATATATTCCCAATATTTTTTTGAAAGTATATATATTCCCTATATTGGTATGCTCTAAAATTGGGTTTTTATCCTTTTAAAAAAAATAGAGTTTTTATTATTTATTTATCGATCATACCTGTTATTAGATTTATAAACTTCCAAAGTAGACAATTCCAAAAGTCTAACAAACTCCCCATTTTTTTTTCTTGAACATTATAAGCGGGATTGCATGAAGGAGAATCGAACCCTTGACCAAGAATATAAAGAACCAATACAGATGTCATTAGACTATAAAGGTCTTGACACAAACTCACCAATTTTATAATTTGTATTATATAGCATGTGAAGAATGCTATTTAATTTAATTTATTGTGTTTTTTTCCGCATGAACAGTGATACGTTAGGGTCTAATTTGCCAAATTCAAAACGATAAGGTCCATTTGTACAGGAACCTCATACGTTAGGGTCCTTTTGCGCCAATTAGCCCACCTTTTACATTAATTCATTCTAATATATGGGGTCCTTCACCTGTCTCAAATTTATCTGGATACTACTAGTTTATCATATTTGTAGATGATTGCACCCTTATGACTTGGTCATATTTAATGAAACATAAAAATGAAGTTGCTAGTATTTTTGAAAGCGTCCATGCTATGATTAAAACACATTTTGAGGCAAAAATGAAAATTATGACGTCAGATAATGGGGATGAGTACATCAATGAACACCTAAAGATATACTTCAGTAAACATGGCCTAATCCATGAAACACCATGTCCACAAACACCTCAATAGAATGGAATTACTTAAAGGAAAAATAGAAATATTTTAGAATCAGCACATGCTCTACTACTTGCGGCTGGTGTTCCTAAATTGTTTTGGACTGATGTCGTCTCTATTACTGTTTATCTTATCAACAGGTGCCATCTAAAGTATTGACTTTCAAAACTCTACTCCAAGCTTTATCTGATCACATGACCATTCCATCTCCCATGATGCTTTTGCCTCAAGTTTTTGGTTGTGTTGCTTATGTATACTTACATAAAAATCAGTGCACAAAACTCGATCCATGCGCTAGACGGTGTTTGTTTCTAGGGTATGGATCCCATCAAATATGATATATGTATTATGACCCTATTACAAAACGTCTTTATGTAATGATGCATGTGCAATTTCTAGAGTCCGATATGTTTTATTCTATAACCAATTCTCATCTTTAGGGGGAGACATGTGATGAAAATTAAACTGGTTAACAGTTGATGTATCTATGGATCCAGGAAATGTCCCGAATGTAGAATCTAATATGGGCTTTGGCTATCTAGAATCTATCTCTGTTGTTCCAAAATCTATCCTAAATGCAGAATTTAATATGGGCTCTGGCAGTCTAGAGTCTATCTTTACTGTTCCAGAATTTATCTCCCAGACTGCAGATTCTGGTTCTAAAAATCCAAAATCCCCTCGCTCCAAAGTATCAACTACCGCATCTCTTGAGGATAATCATGAGGTCCTTTGTCTACATATACTGATAACAATTCTTCTGTGAGATATACTTTACCTGCCAAGCACAATCATGAAATAGATACTATCTAGATATTGAGAAACGAAGGTTCAAGTATCCAATTGCAAATTACGCATCAGGTAAGAGACTTTCCTAGCCCCTTAAGAGATTCACTTATGAACTTTCTTTGTGCCAAATTCCCACCAATATTGAGGAGGCTTTGACAAATAAGCAATAGACTCAAGCTATTAAGGATGAAATGGAGACATTAATTAAAAATGACACATAGTCTCTTGTTCCGCTACCAGAAGGAAAAAAGACAGTTGGGCATAAATGAGTATTCTCTATCAAACACAAAGCAGATGGATCTGTTGAAAAATACAAGGCAAGGCTTGTGGCGGAGTGATATACACAGACCTTTGGTATTGATTATCATGAGACTTTTTCACCAGTGGCTAAACTAAACACAATTTGTGTTTTATTGTCTCTTGCAGCAAATCTGAATTGGCCATTACATCAATTTGATGTAAAGAATGCATTTTTACATGGTGATCTTAAGGAACAAGTGTACAAAGATTTACCCCCAGGATACTCTGCCCCTTCTAAAGTGGTGTGCAAATTAAAGGGCACTATAAGGAGATCGGAAGAGCACACGTCTCCACGAGCACAGTTCGGGGGGTTTACGCTTGCAATGAAAAAATATGGCTTCCAACAAAGTAACTCAAATCATACTTTGTTCTTGAAACATCGATCCGACAAGGTAACTGCCTTAATAATCTATGTGGATGACATGATTATCACATGAGATGACACGGAGGAGATATCTCAACGATCTAAAAGCATTTGGCAATGAAATTTGAGATGAAGAATCTTGGAGGACTCAAGTATTTCTTGGGAATTGAAGTGGCTAGGTCTCCGCGTGGTATATTTCTCTCTCAATGGAAATATATACTAGATTTACTAACTGAAGTAGGAATGTTGGATTGCAAAGAGATCCTATTATTGAGAATCATCGACTCAGAGAAGACTCAAGTCATGTATCAACTGATAAAGGCAGGTACCAAAAATTAGTTGGTAAACTTATTTATCTTTCTCATACTCGACCGGACATTGCATATGCAGTCAGTATTGTGAGCCAATCTATGCATAACCCAAGTAAGAATCATATGGATGCGGTAATTCGGATACTCTGTTATTTGAAGTCATCTCCTAGAAAAAAGGCTTATGTTTTCAAGAAATGGGAGTGATATTAAGATAAAAGGATTTACTGATGCAGATTGGGCAGGTAATGTCACAGATCGAAGGTCAACATCAGGATTTTTTACCTTTGTGGGTGAAAATCTAGTAACATGGAGAAGCAAGAAACAAAAAGTGATTGCATGGTTAAGTGCAGAGGCTGAGTTTAGGAGCATGGCTGACGGTCTTTGTGAATTATTATGGCTGAAGAACCTATTGATAGAAATAGGTTTTGCTCATTCTACGGAGATGGATCTATTTTGTGATAATAAATCAGCGATCGCTATTGCTCACAATCCCATCCAATATGATAGGAGAAAACATGTGAAAGTAGATAGACACTTCATTAAAGCAAAAATTGTACGTTTTCCATTTGTGAAATCGGATGATCAACTAGCTGATATACTCGCAAAGGCTGTATCGAGTTCCGATCTTTTACAGTTCACTTGTCAAGTTGCACATCCAAAACCCGTATGTGAAAGCGATAGTCTCTAGATATTGTCTATATGTCTGAACCACAGAAATAATAAAGTTTGGGTGGAAACCGATTCGAAGTTTGCCTTTCAATTGTGTTCTTGACAGCAATTCTTACCATGGAAAGTTCAATTTATAGCTAATCAGCTGAGCTAGTTGAATGGAATGGAGTTAAACATCATCATCAGTATTTGAAGGGTTTTTAACACATTGCTAAAGAGTGCCGTTGGAATATGCAAATAGGACAAGCTTGGCATGACATATATACGAATTAGGAAAACAATGATTGATTAAATTTTTTCATTGTTTTATTGTTTTTCCTGATGTTGTTTCAGAGTTCATTGCATCGAATCCATGATAGCTCATCATATGAACAGGTTTGCATCGCAACTCGAGTTTGGATTTTTGAGTCGAGTTACTTCCCGTCCAAAACAAAAAATTATTTAATTGGTCATTGATGATATTAATATGTTATATTGCTTAACTTTTCTTTATATAGTTTTATAGTACCATTAATTAGTATATTTAATTAAAAATATATGTGTGTGTGTTGTCATCAAGAATGTCTTCATCACCTCTACCATGATCACTCTTAGATGATATTATGAATAATAATAAGCATCTACACTAACTGACTAAGTTCTCTCCAAAGATATTCAAAAAATTCATGATTGGCTAAATGAAAGTAAACAATATATATAGGTGGCGTTGAATTCTTTAGAGAAATTACAAGTGCTTGGGCCTGTAGTTTGAACTTTTAGTATAGGCTCATGGGACGCACATGTACTACAAATCTCTAGTTCTCACTATTTGTTCACATAAGATCTAAATATATTCTTTGGTGATTTAAAAAAAAAAAAATTCTAAGTATTCTAGTTCAAAGCAAAAAATAGATTAATTAATTGCTATCATTATAAAGCCTTATTCATGAGAAGGCTTACATATGATCACAATGAGAAGCCTAATTAATTAACTTGATTTTTCATAATGTTTTAACATGTGTCTAGACATGAGAATAAAGTAAATTTCTCCTAGTGATTTGAACAAGTATAACAGTGGTTAGATATTCAAGTTCCGGGCAGAGGTTTCGGGTTCGAATAACCAAAAAAAAAAAAAAAACAAAAAAAAAAGGAAGTAAAGTTCTCCTATATTCTTCTACACAAGCTTAAGAAAAGTGGCGACCGTAATCATTTTCATCGATTAATATTATAAGCAGGAGTACCGGTTTTTAGTTTTAACTCTCTCTCTCTCTCTCTCTCTCTCTCTCTATATATATATATATATATATCTTTGTTTAGGGTTCTGTGATTTCGCTCAAAAGGTTTTAATTAATTAATTAATAAAGAAACATGTGAATACTTCTTATTTAGCCAATAAACCATAGTATTTTTCTTTTATCCTACTGAATTGATCTGTCCAATAAAAGTCTTTGATAAAGCGATCATTATGTATAGTCGAAAGCTTTCAAACATCCACATGGGTGCCATAACGCTCTTCCGATCTCTTCGGTGAATACTAGAAACCCACTATATATATACACACACAATTCTAAACATGTAATGTGATTAGTGTAAAATATTAGATAAGTATTAATATTGGAAAAAGTTTTGATACTCTAAAAGTACTGAACTTGGTACTCTTAGGCAATTGAAAATTCACATATAGGTTCAAGAGACTCAATTTGTTATTTAATTTAGACTTTAAATCTCATATGTGAATTGTTGATTAATTAAGAGCACTAAGTGTTCAGTATTTTGGAGTAGTAGAATTTTTTCGGTGTTAATGACTATTAGAACAGCTAATCAGTCGACCTCAAAGCGTGCAATATTTGCCGATGAAAGGGACCCGCATGGAAAACTAGTGGGGTGGGTGTCGGGTCCTCTCAATAGAGGGGGGCCATTGCCCAACAAACGGATTGGCGTTGTTTGATTGATGGGTTATTTGGGCCTTCCGTCAAATTCGTAACATGGCCCATTCTTGTCAATGAGCATTTTTGTTTAGATATGCGGGCCCTTCCTTGCATCTCCTTCCCTTGGGGAAGAACATGGGTCAAGTTTTTAGTGGGAATTATTTGATTCTATTTTTAGGTAGTAAATCAAATGTAAAAAATTCAAATTGAAGGAGAAATTGAAATAAAGGAGATCTATATTTAGGATGATTTCAATAACTAAAAAAGATCTCTTTCCAGTTGGCAGCCGACCAATGAAATAAAAAATAAAATACTTGTCAAATTACACGTCAATCATGTATAGTTGATGAGCGAGGGTCTCATCTTATATTAGATTATATTCCTAACAGAATTATTAAAGCGTTTAAAATAACAAACTATATACTTTTAAAAAAGGAAAAATTATGTCCAATCCACCAAAAGGAACTTCTACTAATTTATATTTTTTCATGAAAGGAGATATTGTCACATATATGAGAGATGTTGTCTTAGGTTTTTGGCAGTATGTGGTGTGTAGGCCTTTTTAATTAGACTTCAAAGGTGGGTAGGGTTGGTGAGAAACAAAGTGTCCAATCTTTGGTAAATTTCTTTAGGCACCAATTATTAATGTCTTCAAGGTGTCTATTCTCATTATAATGAGATAAAATCAGTGGATTGAGATTTCAATTTTTTTTTTTAAATATGTGATAATTATTTGTTATTTATCACGATATTTTAACTTGTTTAACATGACTAATTCTTCTATTTCATTTTTTTTTTTTGAGCAAATGCTATATTTTGTTATGATGATACCTAAACAATTTTGATATAGAAATTATTACGTGGTTTGCTAGGTGCCTGTGTATGTAGACACCACATGGCGTCATGTGTTCACTTGATTTCTATAATAAAGACCACGTCGTCTATGTACAAAATACAATGTCTAGATTACAAATACACCTAAAATTTTGTACATACTTTTGCAATATCCCAAATATGTATGTTGGTGGAGTTGCTCTCAAATTCAACTTTTGAGTTGGTCTGTTTGGATTCCTTATATTGTTTATAAGCATAATAATGGAATTAAATTACTTCCTCCGTCCTAAAAAATGGTCATATTCTTTTTTCACATAAATTAAGAAAAATTTATTTAATAATATTAAAAAAGTAAATTGTAACATCATTTTCCTATTATAACACTCTTTCCCACACGACGCTCTTCCGATCTTTTAATAATTCTATTTTTTTAATAATTATGCACATTAAATAGAGGCATATAAGAGAACTAATATTTTAACTCCTTTTTAAAAAGGAAATTGGACCATATTTTGAGACGGACAAAAAAGAAAATCTGAACCATCTTTTTTTAGACGGAGGTAGTAAATAATAATTATAGTGAACCAATCGAGTATTTTTCTTGATTCGCTTGATGTAATAACTCAAATTTCTACAGCCAACTTTGGTGAAAATAGTCATTTTGAAATCTACAATATGATTTATATCATTTTTATCCATTCAAAACTTACAATTTTCGATGAAATTAAGATCAAAACTCTATTCTTATCACCCATCCCAATCTCACAACCACCACCAAAACCCTAAGCTCATGAAAGGATCCTCCCGTACAAAGATAATTTGGTCTTTTTGTTCCCAAATGCGGTATTCGGCAAGGTAAATGCTTTCTATATCTGATTTTTTTCCTTAAATTTCTAATCGAGTTATCTTTAAAATTTTCGAGTTATCTTATCTTCATGATTCTATCTTTGAGTTATCTTATATCATTTTTTTAAATTTTCCTTTCATTCCGGTGAAAATCCAGCAATTAAGATAATCTCCTATGTGATTTTGAACGAAATATTCCTAAATTTTCTCTTTTTTATTCAAGGGTTTGATAGTTGACTAAGATATCATTATACCATATGGGTCTTGGAGTACACAAACAAAATTAATTAATGGTTGATAATTTTTATGAATTGATTATTTATATCATATGAAAAGATTAAAATAAAATATAACTACGCTTGAATAAATATATGACACTATACTATGATATCAAGTTTTTCAACTTTTTTTTAACATGTGTGGCGGGCATATAATTTCTCAAATCATTATAATAATTATTTTGAATTATTCTTCTAGTGCATCGCACGGGTGAAAAACTAGTTATTATTACAAGGCGTGGATTTAGTCATTAGGTTTGGTGGAAGCCCACCAAATTTATTAAAATTTCCTTTTTATTTATTGTTTTTGGTAATTTTATTTTTTGTTTAATCAATTCTTATATTTCATAATAATAAATTTATTATCTCTTCTTGAATCAAGTTTCATACACTTCTCATGTTAGGTAAACATCTTGTTACCATTGTGAAGCAATTTTGTTCTATTTCAGTTGCACACATAAATTTTCACAAAATTTCCAAATAACAAGAAGGTCATAACGGCGAGTTAAAAGTTATGGTGCGAAATCATTTCAGAAAATTTTAGTTCGTCATTTTTACTACATTCAGCTTATTCTAAAGTTGCCTTATTGTTGGCCTATATCTTTCGATAATTAAAATAGGTTTTGCTTATCATTTTGAGAATTCTCGCCTAACTATAATAAAACAAATATTTTGAAATAACAGGAAAAAAAGGTACACAATGAGCTTAAAATTTAACTTGGCAAAGAAATTGTTCAATTTTTACGAGCCTCCTAATCATTTTATCCTGGATCCGCTGCCATGCTGTGTACTAGCTTTGAGCTTGCACAATGCCATGGCAGTGTTTTGATTTCTTGCCATTGAGAGCATCTTCAGTGCTATAATGTTAACATTGTATTTGTGGTAAAAAATATTGACATTACACAAAAATTTTTTTTATCTCTAATACAACAATATTGATGGTGCAAATGTGGCAGATTATCATTAGATTTTAGAAAAATCAAAGAAAGAGAATTTTAGTGATTAGTTGTATTACTGGTAAACATTGTTAAGAGTTGGCTTGCAGCGCAACTATTGAAACGTACTTCCTCTTTAAATGTTTTAGGAAATATACTATTTTCGCCCTTTTAATTCAAGTAACAAAGCAGTGGAAACAAAAATAAAAACGAGAACAAAAGAGAGAAAAATACAAATTTAACATGGCTCGGTAAACCACCAACAATTATAGAAAGAGACTCTTTATTGATAAAGAATTTCCTTACAATTACTATTTTTCTTTATCCTACCACTCTCTTCTTACACAAAACTAGAACGATCAATATACGCCGTAGTCAACTCGTGTACAACAACTCTCTCTCTAGCTTCTTACTTCATATCTCTCTCTAAACAAACCAAAACAATCATCAATCATATATATGGCTGCACTTTTTCCTGCCGTACTTCTCTCTATTTTTCTCAAATTTTCGGCACACAGGATCCTCTATTTTTGGCGTATATAAATTTTAATGCTTGGAGAATCAACACATATTTATAACAAAAAATTCCCCATATACCTAATTAGACTTTTCTTATTATTTCTTTCCTTTTCTTGCACCCAAAGATAATTAGCTACAATTTATTTCATGAGCCCCTCATCTTTCACAATTAACTATTTTGAGTCAATTCTCAACACCTCCACCTTGACTCAAAATCGTCCACATCATGGCGCATCTTTTGTAGCAACCATCCTCCGCACCAATTTACTAGTAGATGCCACTGTAACCAAATCATATTTAATAAAAATGAACTATATTCAAAGACTCATCAAACATAGACTCATCAAACCTGACCCTTCGCCTTAACATCTTTGAACTACATTCTTCATATCACTTACCATATATCTTATCTTGGCTCTTCCATAATTTCTGCCAATAGTAGAAGACTCCACTCGGTGCAACTCCAATCTGGCAGCTCCACTTGACATTATATTGTCGTCTATACTAACTTATACAGATTGCCAACTTTTTCAGCTATAAGTATTTTCATTGAATTCTTTTTCACAGTCATCACACCAACTCGAGCAATATAGTCATAACTCAAAGTGTCTAGTGCTCCCAAAGATATTAAACTTTGCCTCAATCCTGAGACATGCAGAACACCTGTCAATCTTCTGACTACCCCACCAAACATCTTCACTTTCACAGTACCCGATCCCTTAACTTCATGTTTATGATCATCAATCTCATAAACATGACGTTGATCACATGGTTCATAATCCGCAAACCATTCTCAATACAAGAAAATGTACGATTGGCAAGGGAAATTTCCGTTGCTAAACGGGTCAATATGTGGCTAATGGACTGTTAGAAATAGAAATGCTCTAATACTAAATCCCTTTCTAATTTCACGGTGGCTAATTTAGCCACAAATTTAGTTTTTCGTTACCAAATTAGTAACAGAAAAAGTCGTTACTAAATTACCAACGGAATTAACAGCAAACTTTTGTTACTAATTCTGTTACTAATCGTGGACTATAATTATCTAAGAAAATAATTCCCCCTATTGCTCCTGTGAGGATTCGAACTCTAGTCTTGGTAGTTGGCGAGTAAAGTCCCAACCACTAGACTATTATATATCTATGTTAATATGTTGCCCCTATAATTTATATAAAGTATGTTCTCATAATTTTTCTCAACAATATTCGCTATGAAATTGTTGGTAATCTGTTACTGATTGTAACAAATTGTTTTCGTTACTATTTAGTAACAGAATGGTAACGAAAAATTAGCAACAAAAGTGATTCCATTACTGATTCTGTAGCTATACGCGTTCCGTTACTAATACGTTATTATTCTGTTGCTAATAGTGACAAATTTTTCCCATTACTATTCAGTAACGGATTAGTAACGAAAAAGTAGCAACAAAACGATTCCGTTACTAATTCCATGACAATTCGAGCTCCTTTACTATTCTGTTGCTAATAGTAATAGAATTAATTCTGTTACTAAAATTTATTTGCTAATCTTGCATTTTCTAGTAGTGTCTCTGTTCGTGCACATGTGATAAAAGTACGCACAGTCTAGAAACCAAGCATAGGTGGACTTCATAATTAGCTACACATACAACATCACTGTAAAAATCATGCTCTACCATATATAAAGAATCTTCGGTTTCTAAAATGTCTTTACCCTTTCTCTTCGTTTTCAGGTGCTTTTTCAACTCGTTACAATATCTTCTAATGTGACTCTTCTTGTTGCAGTAATAACATTCTACATCCTCCCTTGGTCAAGTTTGAGAACGAGTACGACCCTTTTGACCATTATTTTATCTTCGCGACTCATCTCTACCGCG
>CAVNYN010214605.1:19992-33018 GCA_963692815.1 Nyctanthes arbor-tristis | reverse complement strand
TTTAAGTCTAAGATAAACATGCAGAATAAAACTACAAGCAACTTGGATCATCATTGAGTCAAAAAAAAACTACAAGGAAATATCAAGGCAAGCAGATGTGGGCAAACAATAAGAAGAAGCTACAAAAATTTGTTCAGACAGCGAGGAAGAGCGAACAAGGAAATAGAGCTTAAGCAAGGCAGAGCAAAAAATCAATATTTTCACAAAGAAAGTACCACGACCAAAGTTAGCAACACTACAGGACATGAATGAAGTCATCGAAATGAGCATCAAGGAGGAGTGAAGAAAAGTGATGCTCATTTCCAATTTTCTAGAGAATTCAAGAATTATTAGAAAATGAAGTTTATGCTTTCTAAAATAGAAACTACAAGAAAAATCTAGACTAAAGTAAATATTATTAGTTACTAACTAGTGGCAAGGTAATTACTAGAAATGGAAAACTCTAGATTAAAATTTTGGACTACATTTCGATGAAGTCGGTGGAGTGACCGACCAGGGGCGGAGCCAGCTTTGGAGCTCAGTGCGGTCATATTTTCTCTTTCTGATTTACCGGTAAAATTCTCATATTGTGCATGTATAACTTGATTTGGACCTTAAACTTAGAAGCCCAAAAAAAAAATAAAAATAAAAATAAAAAATGATAATTGAGCTAAACTAATTATTTGTATAAAATATATATCCGGTTGAAATCAAAATTTTCTAGATTAAATCTTTATTCAAATGAATTGAGTGAATTAACATTAACATTAACATATATTAAAAATAATTAATAGATTTTTTTGTTAAATAGAAATCATGAAGGTTACAAAATTATGAGGTGTAAAGCATATATCATATAGAAATCATCTTATATCAATGTCTTGTGATTTATGAAGTGCAAAGAATCACATCATCTAAGAAAACATATAACAAAAGGGAGAAAAAAAAGACATTAGTGATAGAGCTTAAGAGATGATTTTATTGGGTCCAAGATGGTCTTATTTCAATTTTTAAGTCCAATCCCATAATTTTCAAAGGCCCAATCCCACTCTTTAGTAAGGGTAAAAATGTACTTTTACGCACCTTCTTCTTTCCTAATTGATTCCCGAATCCTCTCAAGCAAAGGTGAAGCTTCAGATTTGGATCATCAACATGTACTCATTGAAATAATGCGTTCTTCTAGCTAGATCGACCGTCATGCAAAATATTGACTCACATATAATTATGCACAATATATAGTGGCATTGCAGGCTTTCTTGAGGGTGTTAGGCACATAAGTGTAAAAGAAATGATCTCATTTTTGGCCAGCAGTCGGGTGCGACCTGACTTATGGCTTGGCAGCACAACGAATCGATTCCCTTTACCCCAACTATTTGTTCCGCAATGCTCATTACGCAACCATCAATCTCTCTCAACGGCGTCCAGCACTGGCGTACGCCATCGATCGCTGCTTGTTCTGACGCAGCCGATATCGCAATATTGCATGACACGATGAAAAAAAGCAAAGCCCCCTTTACGACTGATGTTTTTGATGCCATTGTTATCTTTAGTCCTATGACTTCGCAGTGAGATTATGAGCTTTTAAGCTTGGCTATATGTTGTATTTGGGAATGGATTAATTAAAGGTGTGTTATAGTTATAAATAAATGAAATTTTAAGGTTTTTAAATTTCAGGAAAGAAGTTACGATTTTGACATGAAATTTGCATGTAACGTTGGTGGCATTGAATTACCAGACTAGATCAGAAGTTAATTGCGTAAAAATTGAAGTAATTCATTTGTTAAATCAAGAACTTTTATCGATTTAACAGATTATTATCTTGGGTATGTTTGGCCATTGATTAAAATTGGCCAAACACAATTATATTAATTATATTTGGTTAGAAAACATATTCATTTCATCGAAACATTGTTAAAGAAATCTTTTTGACACCATGTTAATTTTGTTGTTAAAGTTAACAACTTTTTTAACATAAAGTAGCATTCTTTCATTTAATTTATAGAAGTAATGGTTGACTATGGACTTTGGGAAAATAAATATAAAAACTAATCAATAACATGTTATTGATTAGTTTGTTTGTAATCAAATTTAACATCTTTAATGTGTTCAATTTAACATCTCCAATCTATCAATAGTTGATGGCTAACTTTAAAATGCTAACATGTCATTTAATAATCACTCAAACTATAACGTTTTGCTTATGAGGCAATTTAAATTTAACAACTCCAGATGCTCTAATATATTTTGAAAATTGGAAAAAGAAAAACTATAAATTTTTTATTTTATTTTTTGTGTGGAGATTAACTATGATGCTACATAAATTAGAGAAATATAAACTGGTTGAGTATCTAGAATTTAGACGTCAACTGTCCCTTGATTCACATGGAATTTTGAAAAATGAAAGGATTTATAAATCAATTTTTTTAAGATAAAATATAAAATATATTCTAACAAATGATCTTCCAACCCAAAACAACCTCTAAATTTTGATTGTGTCATCTTTTTTCCAATAATTGTATCATCACCTGTAAATTTTGAGTAATATGGAAGCCTAATTAAAACCAACATAATTAAAATTAATTAAATTTTCCAAATGCATTGATCGATCAAAGGGCATTTTCTTTTCTAAAACAAAATCGAGAAGTTAACAAATGATATCATTACGAACAACATTTTTGAAAGAAATAAAGGAAAGGACAACAATCTAATTTTAAATTCAACAAGACCAGTTTAATTCAAAGAAATATCCTTGATCATTACATATAGGATTCTTTCAAATTAAATATTTTAATTTCAATACAATGATAATTAACTTAATTATTTTACAATTCAATTTAGATTATCAAACAGGTTGATTTTTCAACAGTTGAAAGGCTAGTTTAATTAAAAGAACAAATCCTTGATTACATTACATGGAAGGGCTCTTTCAAATTAAATATTCGAGTTTCAATACAGTGGGAATTAAATTAATTATTTTACGATTCAATTTAGATTATCAACTGGTTGATTTTTCAACAGTTGAATGATTAGGAAAAGATACATGGCAAATGCACAAGAAAATTGCTGTTCCATCTTTGAATTTCATGATTGAAAACATTTCTACATAAATCTTCTAATTTGATGATGATTAAAGATGAGACAAATGTAAATAACATTAGTCTAGAAAAAAGGCATTATGATCCTTCTAAGAGTTCAAAGAATTTCTAAGAACAATCGTCATGTCTCTACTATATGACAACATTAACTTTTCACTGTAATTTTGTTAATACAAAAAGGGATTATCAACAAAGAGTCCATTTCAAGAATTTTTTGAAAGTTTTGTTAAAAAAATTTTCACTCATGTGGCGCCCATAGGTATATGCCGTGTGTATATACTTTAAATACACGTGATATGCATAAGTAAGAAGTCTTTTAACAAAACTTTCAGGAAATTTTTGAAAATTCTCCTATCAACAAACTTATGTTGTTCAAAAAAAAAAGTGAAGAAAGCAAAATGAAGTTGTGGAAGTTTATACAGTCATCATATCATTATTCAATTAGTATACAAGAATTAGCCATCACAAAACATAAAGATTTTCTCTTGCTCTTGTGGAGGCAGTTATCCTGTGCCTAAGAGAGCAAGAGAAATTTTTTTATCACCAACCACTTGCTATATCCATACAGAATTTAAACACTACTCAATCTTGAGTGGACAAGCAATGGTTCCTGAGGACGTGTGGAAAAAGTGGATTCTTAGTTCCCGTTGGCCAACAATGATCATTAACACTGAGGAGTGCATCGCAACATTTTGGACCAATCAAATCAAGTTTGAGGCTCAGGAGAGTGAGTAAAGCTTCCTCGAAACACCTATATATGGACCTTAATCAAGGATCGAATGCATTCTAAAAAGTACTTATGTTCAACTGGTATATTGACTAAGCGCCTAGCATTCACAACCGAAATGCAAGCAAGTGTAAGGGTAATTGCCCACACAGTTCTGGCTTCAAGCATTTTGGCCTGGAAAATGAGGCCCAAATTAATTAAAGTGAGGGATTTTTGAAGGATGGATATATATGGCCGTAACACGGCCGGGTTGAGACATTATTATTATAATAATAATAATTATAATATAATCGTAATTTAGAGACTGTTTTTCATTTTAAATTTCTCCTTAGATCGGAAGAGCGTCGTTAGAGCAGACAGTTTTGAGTTGACAACATTAAATTAGTGTAAATATATAATAATAAATCACATTAACACACAATAGTTGAGTTCTTTCTTCATCACTCTCCTTTTTTTTACATTTATCACCCTCATTGATAACCATCTCATTCTAAACAAGATGCAAATATATATGTGTGTGCGCGTGGGTGCAATGATTTTTTTTTTTCTTTTTGCTATGAATAAAATGGTAGGGTCTCCAAACCCCTCATGGAACCTGCAGAGGCCTAAAAACCAAATTAGGGTTCTAATGGTGTTTTTCCAAAATAAATATATATGTGTGCGTGTGGCAATTTTGATTAAAGCTAATTTATTTTTTTTAATTAAAATTATTGACTGACGTTAATGCTTTTATTATTATTATTATTATTATTATTATTATTTAAAGACATTAATTCTTTCTTCACTTTGTTTTACTATTTTTTATTTCGTTAGTATCTAGAGAGTTTTATTTATTTATTTTTAACAATAATAAAATAATAATGTCATAATAATAAGTATTAGTTCACTCTGCCAAAAAGGTTCCCCGCTAATATTTCACCCCCACCCGGGGGTTTCAAAATAAAAGTTGGTAATATTATTTCATTGCACGTACTTTAATTTTGAGACCCATAAGAATTAACAAAACCATATTTTCGTTAATTTTACTTTAGGGTTTTTTTTTTTTTTTTTTTTGAGGTAGGTATTTTTTTTTCAAAGTTTAGTAAAATTTATTATAACTTCAAATTATTTTATAGTAATTTTTTCTGATTATGTTTTTAATTTATTTTTATCATTTACTTAATTGATCACAAGAATTGTGTCAATAAAATAAGTAATACCTATATATCAAGATCATAACCATATTGTTAACTAGATGTCCAAGTATCCGTCAACCAATGTATACTTTAAGTCGTGGAGTTATAAAGGGAACCAAAAAAAGAGTATTGAAGAAAATACACACTTTATTCTTAATTATGACAATTTCATACAATGTATCTTTTATCACGTCGACAATTAGGAGCCGATAACAATATTGTTCATTAACGTACAATCGAGACACAATAGTTCTTGACCAGCGATGGCAACAAGTGGTTCACTTTTGACACCTCATTCGGCCAACAATTTTCGTCCACTTTCAAGAGTATTGTGCAACACTCAATATCGATCAATTCCAGTCGAAGGCTGAAAACCGCAACTAACAATTCGTCGGCACATTTAGGAACCTCGTAAAATAATCGCGTGCATAGGACGGGGTGTGGCACACCAAGGCTATTTAGGAACCCTTTATGATGACTCGGAGAACTACCAAATATTTTACCGAAAATCGGCGTTGTAAAGTTAGCTAGGGTGCCGAATAATTCGGCGGAATTTGGTGCAGCCATGCCGGAAATGCATGTGAATACAATGATAATGGCCTATATGCTTCTGGTAATTTCGGCCATTTTCTTGCGCTCAAAGGTATATATGTATAATATTATGGGCTACGGCTAAACCAAATACATATGTAATTAGAAATTTGAAGTAGCTATGGGATGGCTGTTTATATAGGGCCCGAGTGCCATTATAGTCCAATTTTTACTAGAGAAAATTATTTATTGCATTTAATAAAGACAGTTAAAACTTGGAGTGGCAAATAAATTCTCCATTAATTCAAGCATGGCTGTTTTACCATTATTAACTTGGAACACAAACGAATATAAATATTGAACCCCTTAATTGATATATTGCCTTTTGTGGCTAACTAGTAATAGCTAGTCTTCATAGACAACAAGTTCGTATCAATTTGTTGCTAAGTTAGCCTGTGTACATGTCACTTTGACACAACGCACATAGATTTTGGCTAACAAAGTCGGTGCAATATTCTTGAATTGTCTCAATTTAGACAAACATTTTTTATTTCTACAGTTAGACAAAAATTAGTCAGCAAAATAAATGAACCACATTTGATTTTGTCAGGAAAGCACCAGGAAGCCCATCTCTAGTGAAATGACACAAGCATGGAGGAAGAGACAGAGCATGTAGTTTTCCTTCGAAATAAAGTATGAAATATCCCTTTAAATTAAAGAAACAAATGAAATTAGGGACAATATCTAAAATGACCAAAAATAAAACCCCAAGTTCAAAAATAGTACTTTTAGAAAACTTGTGCAAAAATGTCCACATTCTGACAAAAATTACGTGAATACCTTCAGCAACTAATAAAATATGAAATATCCCTTTAAATTAAAGAAACAAATGAAATTAAAATGTATCAATTTTTTACTTTAAAAAAAAGGAAGAAGAAGAAGAACAAGGTGCTTTGACTTGTTATTAGAGCGCATGTAAACAAAATCAAAAGTTTTTATGATCAAAATGATTGAATATAATGTGTAATTCATCATGATTTTGAAAACTGAAACGGTGACCAGAAATATTTTACTATGTCGGTTGTTTAGTTAGTTCAAAACTCGATGTACTCTAATTCAAAGACCTATTTAGTATTTTTATATCAGAAAAGAGTGTTCGTAATAATGTTTGTCTAGGGAAAAAAACATTGGACCCCCTTAAAACAAAGTACTACTAATATTTGTTGAAAACATATAATTAAATTATTAAATATAAACCCGTTTCTTTATTTTTAATGTTAACTTTTCGACCACTAAAGTGATTAATTAATTTTGTAATCCAACCATAATGGAACGCTGATGCAATCTGCAATGTACAGTGGCCACGTGTACCAAGGATAGTTGACACAAATGACTCCACCGACGCACCAGCAATTGCCACGTGTAGACCTACGGTGCATTCTCGCATTGAATTCTTCTTGTCATCAAAATTCCAACAAAGCGGTTTCCTCTTTTTTTGTCCCATTGAAAACATAAGTCAGGTTCAAATGGTCAATTTTTTCTAATACAAACGCATCGACTTTTCATCATTTTCTATTCATTATTTTTAGCACAGTACAAAATGAGAACAATAAAAGAAGGAATAACCTGACTCCATTAATAGTAACCTATACATTATAATCAATGTTCTAAAAACTACTTTCTCTGTCTCAGTAATTATTTTCACATAAATTTAAAAAGATAATTAATATAGTTAAAACATTAAATTTTTTCTTATTATTCCACATATACACTTATATTTCATTAATTATTTAAAATACTTTCAATACATAGGTAGTTGAATAACATAATTAATTAGGGGCACATATAAAAATAAAAAATTAAATACATGCTTAATTAGATAAGTGGACTGTCTTTTTGGAACGGATAAAAATAAAATAGTAATCTACCTTCTTGGGACGGAGGGAGTATATGAGAGGAAAAAAGGTTGAAATTGAATATCGAATATCGAATATAGACACATTTAATTATGCCAGTACATGATAAAAGCACAATATGATAAAATACAATGCATAACGAAGCGCAAAACTCATACTTCAAGTATGAATGATGTTTAGACACGTTGCTTAAATGAACTTTTAACAACACTAGTTATAAAAACAATCATCGTGATCAACAAAATCTATATCAGTACGAATTTGGAGTCAGACCATCAATCACATATTGCCAACTCACCTGACTTGATGTCAAATCACTTGATATAAGTGAGTTGGCATCATATGATTAGCAATCTGGCTCTAAATTCGGAGTTATATCTGTTTCAATAGCCGGACTCTATTTTTACCATATACTCCCTCCGTCGCACAAAGATGTCCCTCTTCTAAATTTCACACAAGTTAAGAAAAAGCAAATATTGAATAATGTACTTGAAAAAATAAAATTAACTTACAAAATTCCTATAATGCTCTTATTTACTCATGAAAAGTTGATTAGTTCACACATAATTAAGTTGAACAATATTGTTAGTGTGGTTGATTCCAAAAATATTAAATAGGGGTATAATAGGAAAAGGAAAATTTTAATGAACTTCTAAAAAAGAAAAATGAAATATAATTTGAGGCATATAAAAAAAGAGAAGGGGAATGTCTTTTTGGACGAAGCATCCCTACCCCCTCAACCCCATCCCCAACCCCGTTTCCCTTGAAGAGTCTTTTCTTCTTCTTTTATATGTATCTTTATTAACCTACAATTCACCCATAAATACCTCTAAACAAACAGAGAGTGATGACACAGACTCCCCGGTTTTTGTAATCAAAACTTCAATGGGTTCTGATGCTAACATAGAAGACAACACAGGCCTTGTTCTGGGATTAGGGATTCCATCACCAGCAGACAATCATAAAGATTATCATGATGATGATCAGTTTGGGAAAAGATCTGGGCCGTCGCTTACTCTGACGCTATCTGGTAATCATAAAGCCTATGATCTGCTAAAAATGGAGGAAACTGAAAGTTCTTGTAAGATTCAATCTACTGATCTTCATGTTTATTTAGAAGCAGTACAGAAACACAGAGGGTTCGGGGCCTTCGGGCCGTCCATCCATGAGGACGGAGATAAAGACGATGAAGGTTCCAACGGAAGGAAGAAACTTAGACTCTCTAAAGGACAGTCTGCTGTTTTGGAAGAAAGCTTCAAGCAGCAGAGCACTCTCAATCCTGTAATCTCTCTCTGTGTTTCTCTCTAATATTCGTATATTTGACCATCTATTCTAACCTATTCGGCTTGTGATTTATTAAGATAATGCTAATTATATTTTGTTAAGAATTAAATTAATGATTAAAATCTTTGGCGTGGTCAGAAAAAGAAGCAAGAATTGGCAAAGGAGTTGAAGCTTAAACCCCGACAAGTGGAAGTCTGGTTCCAGAACCGGAGAGCAAGGTTTCGAATTTAATATATTCTTATTATATTTTGCTAATCAATAAGAATTTCCATTTTTTCCCCACTGAATTTGCTGATAATTTGATTTGTTTAGGACAAAGCTCAAACAAACCGAAGTAGATTGTGAAGCATTGAAGAAATGCTGCGAGACACTAACGCACGAGAACAGAAGGCTACACAAGGAATTACAGCAACTCAAGTCTCTAAAATTTGCCGCCCAATACCCCTTTCCGACGCAGCCGCCGGTGCCGGCTACCGTTACCATGTGTCCATCTTGTGAAAGGATAGGCGGCGCCACCACTGTCGGTGGCGGAGCTACGAAGCCACATTTCTATAACCCTTTTGCCAATTCATCAGCCGCTTGTTAATTGATCCAATTAGCTACTTAATTACCGTAAATATTTTGGATATTAATCATCGGTCTCTGCCAGGGCCTTTTTTTTTTTTTTATTTGGTTTAGGGCTTGTAATGATGGATTAGTGCAACTAATTTGTAGAAATCAGAAATCTATTTACTGATCGTATCTGAAGCCGTTTTGTGATTAATGAAATATTTGTATTGGTGTATATAAACAAACGGATTTTTTTTTTTTTTGGATCGGAATTATTTACTTATTTGTATACTGAATGTTATTTATTTATTTTTTAAAAAACAACGGATCATTATTTTTTTGATATAGCGGATTTTATACTGAATATAATTCACTCGGCCTTATTATTAATAAGTGGTTATCCGTTAAAAGTGTAAATTGTAATTAATTATCTGTTTGACGAAGAGAGACGTTTCTAAGTTGTAAATTGAAAATATATGATGAATTAAATTAGATGTGGACAAAAAATGCATGATTTACGGTAAAACAGTTGAACGTTAGTTAGGACGATGGAATGGTTGGGTTGGTACACGTTTATCTGTCGGTACACTGTATGAAGGAGAAAATAACAGTGGGTCAAGGCCATGTCCGGGCCCAGGCCAGTATATAGATTGTGCCCGACACTTTTAGCGGGTCACGTGCGCCCTTTTTCACAAGAAACAAGATGAAAGTCAGACGTTTCATGTTTCAAATAGCATCAGACATTTACGTGGTATGAATATCAGCATGCCATATCAATTAACAATAGGATCATATTGGCTCGCAAAATTGATAGATATGCTTAAATAATACACCTTAGTTTAGCACCATTTATAATGCTAGACATATTATTTTATATCATTTCTAGTTTTTCACCCTTATTGTTGTAAAACTAAAGAAAATTAAAGACGATATTAAAAAATATGAAGACAGAAAAGAGGAGAAACAAGAGAGAAATTTTTCACTTCTTTGTTTGTTGATAGAGATGTAGTATATAAGCCCTCTATTTATTGATGCATAGAAGAGTTAAATGATAATTATAAAATATAACTTTATAATTATAATTTGCATACAAGACAATCCATGTGATCGGTCTCCAACTTGCTTATCTTAGGAAAATGATCAATCCACTTGCTAATTCTTATCTTTTGTTACAACTTGCACATATATATGATAATCCTCTTGCATCATGGACCACTTATATGTATTATAATTCACTTGTGATATAATAAATCTGATGTATCCAAATAGTCATTCGCACACACGTACAACTTGTTAGAACAAGTTGGTGAATCATAACACTTGCCTCCTTTTCCTCTTATTATTAATTTATTTAATCATTGAAACGACATGTTAATTTCTTCATCACATGGTGGCAGTTATGCGCCGTTCAACTTCTTGATGTAGATCTCATATTAAAAATAATAATAATAAACTTTAATATTCACGGTTGATAATCTTATACTATGGTATCTATTAATTATATAGTACGGTTGCTTTCTAGTACCAATTTGAATGAGAGGTATATATATGAAATTAATTGTATGTTCCTTCGAGTCTTACAATAAATAAATAATATTGTGTATATATATATTTTTTAAGTATAAGCTTGATAATGAAGCTTCTTCAAATAGTACATGAGAGATAAAATGCGGAAGCATCGGTCTCCCAAACAAAGGAATCTGCCATCGAACTAGCTACTCTAGCTAATCTGTTGGTGGCTTGATTTGCATATCTACGAGCAAATTTTTTTTTTGTGTATATGAATGGTACAAACTATGCTATCATCTGCACATTTAACACACATTGTTACTGTGAATTCAAGAAAGAAACCCCATGAATTCAAATAATAAATAAATAAATGAAAACTCATGAATGCACTGATCCAAATGTTGGGATGGTACCATAGTGTGTACGATCCGCACACAATAACTAGAAAATTCCTTATATTATATGATATATACGAAAACTCAACGGAAGTTAAATAATTTAATGTGGTAGTATTGTATGTATCATATTAGTACTCATGTATGCAAGACAAGACATAAGTATCTAGTGAGACAAAAAATTAATTTAGTATTTCTCTACATTATTTTTTGATATTTTTTAATTATCTACTCTATCATGCCTCTATAATTTTTCTTAATGAGTACAATCATGGGGCAAACAATCAAGTAATAACTTATTACTTGTAAATTTCTTGTAACCACGTATTATTATATGCCCATGATATATACACCCGATGTAACATAAGACTATCGTCTTTTACCAAGATTCATTTTCAAATCATGGCTTATATATGTATATAATTATCAAATTTTGTCTTCACAATTCTGTGATACTGACTTGATCGAGTAACATTCTAGTACTTGATGTAATTGATTTTTAATTATTATATATTTTGAAATAACTGACTCAAGCAATTATACCAAACAAGTCTTAGGCAACTTTAATAATAATAAATTGGTGACAAAACATTCGCTTCACAAAAAAGGCATAAATTAAGATAATATGTCCAAGGTAATAATTTGATAAGAAAAGTCCAAAAAGAGGAGGGATAAAGATATGCAAATCTTGTTTCGCACACTTGTAACTCGGACGGGACGCGTTATCTTATGTTGATTAAAATTGTCGGCATTAATCAAGGTAATAATAATCCGTGTGGCCACGTTTGCTCGATACGATAAAATACTTAAATGTACTGAAAATGGAAAGAAAGATATACGTGTGGGTTTTGTTGGTTAGTGAAATATCAATTTGCTTTAACTTCGAAGTGCTTCCATTTATTGGGAAAAGATCGGGACGAGTACATGCATTTGACAAATAATTTTACAAAAATTCATGAGCTTCTATTTTAATGGTTCAAATTTGTTTTAACTTAAAATAAACCCATGGTGGAAAGAAAGAGTCAGGTGGGTGATGGAGGAAGGATGCTTCAATGGAGGCAGTAATTTTGTTTTGGGGATTTTGAGTTGATTGGGGCGGGGGGTTTGCAATTGTATAAATTTTAATGGACTTATTATAGGAACTGATTATTCATCATCTGTGCTAATAACTACCATTTTATGTGTTAGTAAGTTGTCATTAAATAATAAGTGTAATTAAATATATAGACATGTGATTTATTAAATTCAACTTAGCAATATTTAATGCCACCTTATCACTGGTGACGGTGATGAATAACACTACTCGACAAATAACCCCTTCTTCTTTCATATTTTGAATTTTAACCCTATGAAACCATATATGATCTACTGAAATTCAGTAGAGTTGAAATATTATATTAAAATACTAGTTATATATGGTAAGGATAGCCTAATACGAGTTCTCAAATTCTAAACAGTAAATTCGGGTATTTTAATCCAAAGGCCAAAAACCAACCATTTGGTATTCTATTTCTAGATTTGAAATAAGAGTTATGGTTCAAATTGTGCTACAATAGTTAGATGCTCGAATTTTTAAGTAGGAGAGTTGAGTACGAGGAACAATATTAATCTCTTTCCTAAATTTTCTTCCCTCTCCTATCTCCCTAGAAATGATATAAAATCTGGTGTCGCCCCCAGGGCATATCTCCCAGTGGCAAAGGGGAGGGCGGTAAGGGCTCAGCGCGGCAGTGTGCAGGGTTCGATTCCCCAAAGGTGGAATTGGCCTTGTTGCAAGCGGGAGTAACCAATAGGGTGACGAGCCCTGGCCTTGCCATCATACCCTCCACCCTGGCTACTGGGAGGCACATCCTGCGATTTACATCCTCC
>CAVNYN010214605.1:0-19064 GCA_963692815.1 Nyctanthes arbor-tristis | reverse complement strand
CGCCCCCAGGGCATATCTCCCAGTGGCAAAGGGGAGGGCGGTAAGGGCTCAGCGCGGCAGTGTGCAGGGTTCGATTCCCCAAAGGTGGAATTGGCCTTGTTGCAAGCGGGAGTAACCAATAGGGTGACGAGCCCTGGCCTTGCCATCATACCCTCCACCCTGGCTACTGGGAGGCACATCCTGCGATTTACATCCTCCACCAAGGTCCAGGGCAGGGTCGGTGGGGGCCCTCGGGTTTGGGGTTCAAACCTTTGATATAAAATCTGGTGTCAGAATGGTACGAACTGCACGTATGGGCCGAGGCTTATCATTGATCCTCCTTCGCCTAGTCTGGCAAGCCCGTTAATTGAGTGCCGTGACCGGTCCTTCTTATCAAGTTTCAGTTGCACTAATGTCAGGCCCGTAAACTTTTATATCTTACTCTCTGTTCTTTTTTCTTGTTTCTTTTCTTTTCGTTCCTTTTTTGGCTGATAATAAATCGCATTTTATGTTGTTATATACGAAACATTTATTTTGCCCTAATATAATATTGATGTGATACGTCACCCTCGAGCCTCCTTGAATTTTATATATTCCATTTCATGTTCGATTGACTAGTTCATGCATTGACGAGTCCAGTTTTATCTTTGCCCATCAACATAATCGGTTATCTCAACATATAAATATAGAGTTTTAATTTGAAGTCACTCAGTGTCTCTGTTATGAAGACACCCAGTGCATATAGCGTTCCACTCTACTAGTTTATTCACACGAACATATGTAGGTCCATGAAACAAATGAAAAGGGAATGTACCATATACACCAGATCTTTCCATAAAGAGTTACACGATGTCTCCAAATCACAATTGCATATATATATATATATATATAATCAAACTCACAATTTCCTTTCAAAACCATAGAATAATAGCCGGTTTTATGGTACATGTGTTGATTCTCAAAATCCCAGTTCATATTTATTTTTTATTTTTATTTAAAAATAAAATTGATTAAATGATTTTATATTCAAATCTCATAGGTCTCGCCATAAGTATCACTATTCATGGACATTTTCTTTATTGTCAGTCATTTAGCAATGGGGAAACACATGTGATAATATATAGAAACATGTGCTAGCTGACTGGTAATTTGATTTAGAGATATTGGATATCTCGCTTATAGAGACAATCATGTAACACATTTCTCACCAATTATTTTATTCACATGAATTAGACTTTGCATGTGAGTGTATGAACTCATATGTAAATTAGTGGAGGAGAATGTCTCATATATACAAATTGTCTCTATAAAAGAGACATGGATGTATTCAGATCAAAATTGAGTTGACTAGTATATGTACCAAATAGAAAATATTTCTGAGTATTGAATGGGGAAAAAATGGGCTCATAAGTCATAAAAATCACTTGACAATTTTTATATCCACTTGTTCTTGAAAAACTTCAATTACATCAGTTTCATGATCATTCAATGACATTATTGGCTCAAACAGTGTTCAACAAATACATACAAATTAAAACAGAAAGAAAGTGACATTGAACTTTTGACAATTCTTCGACACACATATTTGCAACAATTCCCTCCATGTCCCTTCTTATGCATGGCATGGCTCATTTCTTATACATCACACACACTTTAATCAGTCCATTTGTAGAGGTTGTATATGCATAGGTTTGAATGGATATAAATAATATGATGTTTTAGATTCCGTAAACACATTCTGGTGGAGTGACAGGGTATCTAGACTTGTCAGTGCAGTAATCATAAATCATGTGATTCTGACGAACCCAATGGTATCTTCTAGCCTGAATTGGATTTAATGCTTGATATGTAGTTCCCTCCCACCAATTGTTTGGGTTCGAGGGGCAACTACTCGGGCCTGGCATGGGGCATCCTTCGATGTCAAAATCCTTGTAGTATGCATAGAATGGGGCCTTGCTCCAATCTATTTTCTCAAGGCCTCCTCTTGTTGCCCAATCGTCGGCTTCCCATAAGGTGGAATACACCCCCATGGGCTGGAACTTTGGGTATGGAACACCTCTGGCTTCATTGTTCTTGTAAACCCTAATCGGCACATCATCAATCGAGAAGCTACAGAAGAAATTAATAAAACAACGTTCATATTATTTATAATTGTAACTTCACTTCATTCACAACTCATTACTGAAACACAGTTACCAATAGAGGAATGATCAAAGGTGTACTATTATGATATTGTGTATGACACGAACACATGACACGAGAGAAATTATATTTATTCTCAAATCATTAGTATTCATGTTTTCTTTTATTTCGTAATAAAGACCTGCACTCTTGGTAGTTTTATTTTTTTGAAAAATTTAATTTGCCTAATAAATTGTCCCAACTTACACAACATGACGATGATTCCACATTATGGAATAAGTATGGAATTCTGCAGCAGGATCAAACCAAAGGTTGATCCTTTGCTCCCTATCTCCTTTCCCATGAGCATAGACATTAGTTTGAACCGTATAAGGCTGTCCACTACGGTTACCCAAGAACTCGAAATCTAGCTCGTCTCGTACCCTGTCTGTGTCCGAGTTCATCTATTTTGACATAGAAAACCCGTACGTATAAACAAAATATTGGGGAAAAATATATGAAAATACGGCATGTTCAGAACAGTGGATTCGTCAACAGTGCTAAGAAGAGACATGAACTTACATAAAAAGCGGTGACTGTTCCTGCAGAATCACCGGGGACGAGCTTGATTTTCATGCTAACTCTTCCGAACAAATACTGATACTTCGAAGCGAATCCACATCCTAATCAAAATTCATATCTCTTGTTCATCATCGTATGCTCATATGTACAGTATAATTAGTTGATCATACAAGAGGAAGAAATACCTGAATTTTGATCTAGAATAAGTTGAATGGCTCTTCCTCCATCAATTTGCCGGATATGAGAGTTGGACCAGGTAGATCGTGAAAATCCTGTAAAAACGTGGCCGGTCTTGCGCTAACCGAAGATGACAACGCCAAAACACATACAATAACAAACACAAGTAGAGAATCTTTCAAACCCACACTTGCCAATTGGGCCATTTTTCGAGTTAGAGAAAATTGTAATATATGTTATCCGTTCGTGGGTCGATAATCAAGAAATGTGGGCTTACTTATATGCACAAGAAGAGAGACAAGTGAAAGGGACTTCTTGAATTGGGTTGGAAAGCTCCATCACAGAGTTTGCTTTCCATACAGCTAATGGTAAGTAATCAAGATGGACCCTCCTCGCTAGTACTTATCTCTCTACCCAACCCTATTATTAATGTCATCATATCCTTAATTTAATTCATTCATTTACATCTTCCCGCCGATAATTTGATGTTCATGTTCTATTATCTTCTATGCGTTGTTACGTGTTGAACCATTGTTAGGGAATAGTAGCTAGCAATCGAGAGAACTTGCCAACTAGACCATATATAATTTCAGAATTAATCCATTTGGTCCAGCAGGTCAACAAAAACAGTGACCACAGTGATTAAAATTAAATTTACCAGATCATATATCCCTACTGATATTTTCTCTCGACTTCGACATAGTTCCAATCATTTGTGTGATGCATGGCATGCGCATAATAAATCTAGGAATAGTTTTGTATTTGAGACCACATAATATACTTTTTGTAGCGTGAAAATGAAAGTGATCCAATCCAAAAGTGTAAATTAACAAGGGGCCAGAGGCACAAGGGACCACCGTTCGTGGTCGAGGCCAAAAAACAACACCTGGATTCAGGTTGGCGTTTATTTATATATACATGACCATAATGCTATTAATGTTTCCATTTCAAAAATAATAATTCTGTTAATGGGTCTCGATGGAACATTTCGAAATACTTACTATGTCAACTGTTCTCATGTATTGTCATCGATCGTAGTACCAATATAGTAGTCGTATAATAATAGAACTTCTCTTTTCTTCTCATCCCAACGGTACGAGACCATCACTATTCTACATAATTATAACAAAAATAGTGTACCAAGAAATTAATTAGCATATGATGGAGGATCAGAAGTAGCTAGTAGTACTAATTCGACATGAACTCACTTTTCAAGATGTGTAACCTCGAAGAACGACCATCTTGGGAGAACCATGCATGTTAAAAAGATAAATTAATGAGTACTCGAATTCATATAATTCATCAAAAACAAAACAAATTACAATCACGATAATAATGAGCGAACACTCGATTAGTTAAGAATTAAGATGGAAAGGTCTTCATTCGAGCCAATCCCGTTTTATGCCATCATTAATGGGCGAAATGAAATGAGACGTACCTAGACTATAAGGTTAATGGGCATGAATGAAAACAAAGAAATCGCTTTTCATAAAACTGTACAGTGAAAAGACGCACGAAAGTATAAATTCATTTGAAAGAAACAATGAGTCAACTTGTTTATCTACAAAGAACCCCCCACGTTTTGGGTGCCCTAACTCCATACAAAAATATCTATAAAAAATACGTGGCATCAATCGATTCGCTGCATGGCCATGAAACTGACAATGCAGAGTACGTAGAGCCCGGGCCAACCATGTAAGAAATTTAAGTTTTATTTGGTTCGACAGAGACTAATTAGCTACCTTTTATAATGTTATAGAACATTATTATTAGGTTAACAATTATTGGACCAAGTTAATTTCATATTCATGGATCAATAGTATTTGAAGGATATATGTAATGTAATGTAATGTAAATTCAATAAAACCACACAGATATGTATCATATATATATATGAACGATGACTTACTAGTGTAAGGTCTCGAGTACAAATATAAGAATAATATGACGATAAGAGAAATGTTATTGTTTGACATATGTACGAATACAAAGTTTTTCAACTTGTGTAAGATAGATCGCCATGGCTATCAGTATAAAGCACATATCATATAGTAACTAGCTTTTTATGTTTTATTGTCATTTGTGTATTTAATTTAATATTATTAATTAACTAGATTATTATTGGCATCGAGTTTTTTTCCTCTTTTAGATACAAAAAAGAACATATTGATGTTTATTTATCTGCCTCATAGTCATTGGCAGATCTAGGAGGGCAGATAAATTTTTTAAAAATTTTTAAAAATTTTATGTAGAACAAATGAAAATTTTATAAATACAGAGTAAGCTAATTTTTTTTTTTTTTTTACTTACAACCCGTGTTAGATAAGATTGCTAGATCCACCCCTGCTCTCAGCTCAACTCTTTATTGTTGCCTCCTTCTTCAAATCTTGCAATCGGTCTTCATAGAGAAAATTGGTATTTTAGTTTGGTTAAAAATTTTAAATCTGTGAGAACTGATATGACTACCCGCATCAACATTAGCCTCGTAATAGCCAGAAAATTAGAAAGTTGTCGAGCCCTACTTTGGACTATTAGCAATAAATAAAAATGACGAAAATTTTCCCTCCAAATGAAATGAGGGCATGCCCTCACTAATTACTTACGCCAAAATCTTAACAACTATTGTGGTTGAATGTTGCATATATATGGCATCCTCTCTAGTCGCCTTCAAGCGCGAATCAATCAGAAATAATCCTATGAATAAAAAAATTCTTGCCCGTCCAATTAAATCATTTTCAATTTCATTTTCACAACCAAAATAATTGATTCCTTGCTCTTTCTCCACTTTCGTCAAACCCTAAAATCCATCAACATCACTGATGAAATCAACGTGCTGGTCAACAGAATTTTTGGTTGAATGAATAGTGAAGCAATGGTACATTTTTCTCAAAATTATTTTGCATATGTAGGACATGAACTTGTAGAGTAATGAAGAGAGTGCTTATTTGGGAGGGATAGATATCCACCTATTTACGAAACATGCCATAAAGGTACACTTTTAACCAAAACTGAAACCATGGAAGAAATTATTCATATGGGTGGGGTTCTTTGGTGGAAAAATGATCAGAAGCCTCCCTAGAAACACCCATATATTTACACTACAACTCATATATGGGTTATTGTATAAAAAGAGGACTTACATATGGGTCCATGTTATGTGATCAAATACATGGTGGATGAGAGACACTTAAGTGTCTCCAGAGTGGGACTCGACGTACTTTGGTGGGAGATTATGCCATTCTATAAAATAATTAATTCAATACGCCAATATATGAATAAGGACAAGAGACTAGTAATAAACTACACTAGGTCCGGAAGCTCCTGTTCGTTTCATATATTGGTGAACTGTGAAGAGCTGCTTAGCAACACTGATCATTCTATATATTTTTATCCGCCTATATTTCTATATAGATCCGTAAGTACCGTAAAGACGATCTTAACTCTCACGAGAGGTCCACAAATAAAGAGAGGCCCATTTCTCATCCACTCAAGTACTGTATGAACGTTGAAATGTCGACGTGGAAAAATGGTTTGAGCTAACTATAGAGCCAAGCGGAAGCCCTCTTCGCCAGATGCCAATCATATACGCACTCTACTTTCTTTGTTCTTCATCCTCTTTCCTCGCTATCATTTGCACTGTATAACAAGAAATGGACATTGTGAGATGAAGAGAAAAATGATAAACCATGGTGCATCATTTCTAGATTAAAAACATATTGTTAGATATATCACAACTGAGAACATGAGATTAAAAAATTTCTGATCTATCCATGAAAACTATAATGGCACGAAGTTGATATATATATAGATAAAACAATGAAGAAAAAGTGTTAAAAATCCTATATACTTTGAGTCAGAACTAGGAAGAAATCATGTTCACAACGAAAGCTTGAGCACCGAGCCTTGATTACTTCAAATCCAAATGATTATGAAGGAAGAAATACTACAAAGCTTTTTTTTTTTTCTCCTGAAAGGCTGCTTAGTTAAAGTTTTGTGGTCTGATTGTTATCAAATCAAAGTTTAGTTGTTGAATTGCTCATAATCTAAAGTGTGCTTATCTGATTGTCAATAAAGGCAAAATTCAAGGACCACGATGTAATTATCACACTCATTTTTTTTTTTGGGTTCAATCAAATTACCTTTTAGCCCCCAGTGTTATTTATTTTTTATATTTTTTTAACGATATAATCCATTTCGCAAACAAATCGAATTTCACGCATTCCAACAAGCTCTATCGTCACCGATCTTTCTATTTATCCCGCACTCAGACCATCGAAATTCAGCTGCACGAATTCTGGATACAGAGTGAGAAATTCGCCTATATTGATTCTCTAAATATCAATCAAAATCGATTATCGAAAGTGAAAATATGCAGCCAAGTACAAATGTTAATCAACGAATTGCCAGAATATCAGCTCATCTTAATCCGCCAATTGACAATCTCCAGGTGCTTTTATATTTACTAATTCCTGTTTCTTTTTGTGTTTAATTCATTTTGCCTTTGGCTTCTAAATTGTATGATCATTAATCACCATTTTTAAATTAGAAATTATTGATTATTGATATTATTATGAGTAGTTCATGTCCCGAAACTTTTTATTTTCTTTTACTGTAATAATTAGGTAGCGTGATAAACTCTATACGCAAGAGGTTTTTTTTTTTTTTTTTTCTTTCCAACAATTTGTTACAATTCAGTAACTGCAATTTGGTCATTTCGTTCGGTTTATACTGTATTTCGTTAGTGAGGCTTAATATGGATATGGAGGAATTTACCTAATTAACCAAATTATCAACATGAAATGAAATGAAGACTGATTATCTGTAGAATTGTTGCTTAAATATTTAGCGATCACCTGTTTTCATGAGCAACTAGGCGGGTATTGGAAAACTGATCATGCTTGCTTAGTTAAAATATCTCGTCTTTTCAATAATAGATTGCTTGAATTTGAATGAATTGTATGTTTTTCTTGGATTATGTTATTGATTAAAGAAAAACTGTTTCTGTTTGTCATTACATGAAATGTGGATGCTTAAAGATGAAGGGAGGTTCGAGTTTGAGATTTGAGAATTGCAGGGCAAAAGGGGGATCATCAGGATTCAAGGTGGCAATATTAGGTGCATCAGGAGGCATAGGCCAGCCTTTAGCCATGCTCATGAAGATGAATCCATTGGTTTCGGTACTTCATCTTTATGATGTAGTCAATACGCCCGGTGTGACGGCAGATATCAGCCACATGGACACTGGTGCTGTGGTAATTACAGTTTTAATGCTTGTTTAATTTCCATTACTTAATTGAGATTTTGTATCTGTTGTCTTATCAATCATCATTTCATTTTTTTCTCCATTAACATTGGATTTAGGAATCATCCCTGAAAAAGAGAAGTTGCAATAGTTAGAGTCAGTTGCCATTGATTCATTTATCTCAGATATCCTGTTTTCCCCTCAGTATTCAGTACAGAGGATTTATCTATGGATATGGAAACGTCCTATATATTTCCTGTCTTGTTTTATATTTAATTTTACCTCTACCCCACATGATCGCATATTCGTACAAAACTCACACAGACTGGGTTTTATTACCAGGTTTAGAGAGAAAAAGGAAAAGAGACGGAAGACGGAAAGAGATACACCCATCCTCTCAGGCTTAATTTAAAAAAAAGGGTCAGAAGTAGTGACCAAACTTCATTTCCAAATGTATATTTTTAAATGTATATTTTTAAATATTTCCATATAATCCCTCTCTACTTCTCCCCTTCACATTCTCCCAAAAATCAATTGACTGAACAAGCCCATATTGTCCCTTATGTTCTTTTTTAATAATTTTGGGCTATGAATTTCAAATAAATTAACCTTCTTATACCTTGTCGAACGGAAAAGTAATGGATGTTAATCTATGGATTTTCATAATTTCTCCTTATTTTGGAGCACCATTCCTAGTGCATTCCTATAGCTTTCAGGGGGTCTGGGAATTTGACTGTTGCTAAGTAAGCAGAAGATAGTCGTTATGTTTCTATTCAATGAGAAGCAAAAGGACCCAGTCTCAATAACCCTTCAGAGGATTTTGTTACATCCCTAGTGCATAGCCTGATAATAATCTTTCAAATGCTTACTTACCTGTTCTTCTTGAAGCTTTTCTCCAATCACCTTTTTCCCTGATGTGACTTTTTTACTTTTCATGACCTAGACTTCTAATTATGGATGTCGCATGAACTTCTTTGGTGATCTCAGTTATCCTGAGAAAGAACATCTACGTGGGATACTCACTTGTTTGCAGTTGATCACGATTAAACGAAAATCAATTGAATAATTTGGTTCAAATTCATAAGTTCTCTAGCTGGATATTAAAATATGTCTAGCAAGCATTATATTTCCATTCTTCTCCAACAAGATTCTTTAATCATAAGTAAATTTAAATTTGTATTGGCACCTACCTATAAGTTTGAAAAGTGGTTCTTAAAGCTTGTAAAATATGACATTTGGATGTCCAGGTTCGCGGATTTCTTGGGCTACAGCAATTGGAGGATGCACTTACTGGCATGAACCTCGTAATCATTCCTGCAGGCGTGCCCAGGAAACCTGGAATGACAAGAGATGATCTTTTCAATATCAATGCAGGCATAGTTAAAACCTTATGTGAAGGAATTGCAAAGTGCTGCCCAAAAGCCATTGTTAACTTAATCAGTAATCCTGTGAACTCAACGGTTCCAATTGCAGCAGAGGTTTTCAAGAAGGCTGGCACCTATGATCCTAGGAGACTTTTGGGTGTCACAATGCTTGATGTCGTCAGGGCTAATACATTTGTGGTGAGATTGTCTTATTCCCAATGCACCCTTCCCCTCATCCAGTTGCTCCTCTTTTTCTCTTCTACCTTAAAATTTGTATAACCGATATGCAAACTTCATAAATGAATTCACTTACATGGCCCTGTTCCGGTTCTTTGCATCGCATATATGATTTACATTCTCTCCGATCTCCCGACATTGAATTTATTCCCTTAATGGTTGGTAGGCTGAAGTTTTGGGGCTCGATCCAAGGGATGTTGATGTTCCAGTTGTGGGAGGCCATGCTGGTGTTTCCATTTTACCTCTTCTTTCCCAGGTTGGGATAACATGTTTGCACATTGAGTATATTGTTTCATGCAAAAAATACACACTTACCGAAAGAAATTGTCTGGATGGATGCAGGTTAAACCCCCATGTTCTTTCACTCGAGAAGAAACTGAATACCTGACATCTCGCATTCAGAATGGTGGAACTGAAGTTGTTGAGGTATTCAAAATAGTGCCTCTCCTTCCCCTCCTCGTGTTCACTTTAGCATTCTATAGGACCTTCATAAATTTAAAGCTCCAGAGAGAGAGTCTTACAACATGAGTAACTTGCTTGGTAGATGGTTGTATTAGCTTGGTATTTCTTTTGTTCGGCTAGACATCTTTCATCAATGGTTATGGGACAAAGCAAGCCCTGTGGAGTGCTGGCGGAATGCTAGACATCAGGGTGATTATTCTTAATTGCAATTACTGTCTGTTGCAGGCAAAAGCAGGGGCTGGATCTGCTACTCTTTCGATGGTGGGCATTGAATCATAATATGTTATTCCGTCATTGCCAAAGAACTTCCAGTTTTCTTCTGAAACCTTTGGCTAATTGTTTTTCGGGGAAAAACATGCATTGGTGTTATTGCAGGCATACGCAGCGGTCAAATTTGCAGATGCATGTTTACGTGCCTTGAGAGGAGATGCTGGTGTTGTTCAATGTGCTTTTGTTCCTTCTCAGGCATGCTATTCAACTTTCACTGGTGTAGATTGTCTTCTTTCTCTGGGATCTTTATTTAGTGAATCAATATATTCTAGTTAATGGTGTTCATAGCCTCATACAATATAATCTAACCGGATATCCATTTCAGGTCACTGAACTTCCTTTCTTTGCTTCAAGAGTACGCCTTGGTCGAAACGGTGTTGATGAGATATACTCCCTAGGTCCTCTAAATGACTATGAGAGGTCTGAAATTTCTTAAAATCCTTTAGTGTTGCTTCCATGTAAGAGGAATCTAATAATTCCCATGATTTTGTTTTCACAGAACTGGTTTGGAGAAGGCGAAGAAAGAGTTGGCTGGAAGCATTGAGAAGGGGGTCTCCTTTGCAAGAAAGTAATGAGATATAAAGGTATTGGCGGAGTGCCATATTCTCATAGTTCTCTGTCACGAGAGATTACTCCCCCAGAATAAAGTGGCAGTGGCTATTGTACCAGAAAGAGATGGTATTTAGTTCTCTCGGGAGACAATAAGGATGAGTTTAGTCTTTGATACAAATTGAGGACTGATATTATGTGTACGAGAACTTATGTGTAATGTAATCGACCTAATTGAGCAATCACCTGGTTGGAGTATTTGTTAATTTATCATTATAAAAAGCATGCACGTATAGTTCCAAAACTAGTGAGAATGTTGCCCTCTATGGACGAGTTTTGGCACGCATTCCCAAATTTTGGTCTCTCGCTGTGAAAAACTACTACTGATTGACAAGACTGAAGGGGGTATCATTATTTTCTCCAAAAACTACACTATCCTTGATTCTATTATTATATTATTAATAATAACGCAACGCCATGAGCACAAGCAGATGGGATTTTCAATAAATTGAGCAGTCCAAAGCAGCAATGTCCTCAATAAGGTTTAAATTACTAAGAGAATTACACAGCGTCTCAACCATACTAACTAATGATACAATTGCCTGATCCTATATTACCAGAGCAGAGGTGGGGCCCAGGGGTCGGTTACCATGAAAAACTTCCCACTGCGGGCTCCACTGAGCATGTTTTCAAGTTAAAAGATTGCTATTACGGGAAAAACAACAGTCCTGCGACCAAATCTTCACAGTTTTGTCATTTTCGAGAGCACCAGATGCAATCATATTCTCAGTTGGATGACATGATACTGATATGACATTATCTGTGTGACCTTCCAGCTTTTGAATTATTTTTCGCGTCTGAAGCTCCCACAAGTAGACATTGTTATCCTCAGAACCACTTACAATATACTTCCCATTCGTTATGGAAAATGCTGAAGAAATGCAGTACTTAGAATTAACGTGACCCGTATAGGTTTTCAGAAATTTGCCCGTAGAGACGTTCCAGAGCCGCTGCAAAACAAGTGTTTTGAAGAAAAATAAGTACCCAGATTGCAAAGAAAAACAACTTTTACCATGTCATATTTTACGAGTAAGCACCCAGTAACTGCACATACATGTGTTGGCATACAGAGATAACAATGAACATAGATCAATCCAGTAATAGTAACAATGTCTAAGTCACAAAAATAGAGGGCCATCAGGTTTGGAAGTCCTCTCTACAGCAGATGAGATAACTTTCAAGTCTATATTTTATAAGTCTCTTCTGGAGAGGTCCAAAATCCAAAAGAACAGTGAATGAACCAGACAAAACACAGAGGCATGCTCAACATTTCTTTCATTCTTGGCAAAATGTTTTTTACTTGATCTAAAAACTCAAGCAAATCGCTGCTAAGACTGATTAAAATACATGGCTTAATTCTTGGCAAAATACATGACTGATCAAAATAAATGACTTAATTCCGTGAAGGAAACAGACGAAACACAGAGGCATGCGCAACATTTCTTTCATTCTTGGCAAAATGTTTTTTACTTGATCTAAAAACTCAAGCAAGTCTCTGCTATGACTGATCAAAATACATGGCTTCATTTACCACTTACTGTTAAATTTTAAGACCGTATAAAGGAATTCCAGAACATAATTCACGAAAATGAGAAACTTATAGCTTTATGATTTACTTGGTGCAGACTGCAGGGTACTTCCGGGCTATAAATTGACAGAAAAGAAGTATTATTCTACAATAACTAGAATCAAAGACGTCATCAACCCTACCTACAGAAGCTACACGTACCATATATTCTTCTTGATAAAATTTGGGGTTTGGGGGGGGGGGGGAACACTATTTTGGCTGAAACAATTAGCAACATCAAGAAATAATCCCCCAAAACAGTCAATTGTAAATATTTTGATATGTCGAGATTCAAGAATCCTGATTAGAAAGTAAGAACTTAAGGAAGTCCATTTATCTTATTAAACCAGCTTCTTTGATTCTCATGTCAATTTGCTCAGATTATAATTTTCAGGACCCATCAAATGCTCAATTTCAACTACAAATGTCACAGCACTCCGACCTCTCCACCCCCTCATTCTTACAACTTATAATCCAAACTATAATGGGAATGAAACAAGCTTTGAACTAACATATATGAATAAGGGAAATCCTCTCTTAGCCAAAAAAGCATCTTTCCAACAGAGGAAAAAGGAGAAAAAAAAAAAAAAAAAGAAGCTTACCAAAGTATTATCCAAAGTGCCGACGAGAACAAACTTCCCGTTTGGAGAAAACTTCACGAAACTAACAGGCGGATGCTCATCATCAATCAATGTCTTTACACAATGTCCAGTAGAAGCATCCCAAATCCTACAAAGCCCATCATAGCTACTCGAAACAATAAGCGTCCCATCCCGATTAAAATGAACAGCAGTCACCGGGTCCGAGTGGGCGGGAAGCACCTTTATACACTTCCCAGACTTAACATCCCAAATGCGAACCGTCTCATCATACGAACCCGACGCCAACATGTTCGATTGGGGATTAAAATTCACACAGAACACATAATTAGTATGCCCGGTGAGAGTCTTCATGTGGGATCCCGTCGAAACATCCCATAGGCGAATTGTCTTGTCATCAGCAGCTGTAGCGAGATATCGAGAATCCGAGGACAAAGTAAGGTCGGAAACGCCCTGTTCGTGGCCTTCGAACTCGTGGTGGATGACACAGGAGGAATCGGACAGGGAGTAGGTGCGGGCGGTCTTGTCGGCGGAGGCGGAGGCGAGGATTCGGCCATCGTCGGAGAATTTGACGCTGGCGATTGCACGTTTGTGAGGGGGGAGTGTGTATTTGAGGCTGTAGGGTTTGAAGGATTCAATTGGGTCTGCTGCTGTGGTTGATGTCATTGTTCTCTTGTTTTGTGAACTGAGGGTTTAGCAGTAGCTGGATTTTCTACTTTCTCCCATAAAATTTGTGTTCTTTATTTTTTTATTTTTTTTTAAATTTATGTTCTGAAATACACGCATAAGCACGATTATTACTAATATACCACCATATGGTGGTAAGATTGAGATGATGAAAGAGAACGATGAGAGTAGGATGAAAAAGTATGAGAACGACGAATGATTGTGAAGTCTATTTAATACTTTTTTGGACACTAGATAGAAAGCATCCCTTATGAAAAGTATTAAAAATTTCAAGCTTTCTCTAACATGTTTCCAAGTTTTTTCTTTTCTTTTCTTTTCTTTTTTTTTTTTTTTATAGTGCATTATTTTCCTCACTTTTTCCTCAAATAAATTGTTGTCGTGTAAGCATGCACAGACAATAAACAGAATCCACGTTGAATAAGCCAAATTCAGAAGAAATGCAGTATCTACTAAAATTGATATCACAAACGTCTAACAAAGTTTATATTTAGTATTAGAATAGTAGATACAAGTCATGAGCATCAGTCATCACCAAATTATTATGTAGGAAAAGAATTAAAAACAAAAGAATTAGGAGGTAAAGAAACAAACAAGCAAAATATCAAATAAAAAATATATTTCAACGCCAAAATGTAACGGGTTTATAGTAGCAGACATGTTGTCATAATTTACAGTGGAGATTTTTTCTTTCCCGTGGAATGATTAAAATGTTGTCATTAATAAATATACAGTTCATTAGAAAGAGAAGTCGAAGAATGAGAAAACAGCCATCATTCTGCTTCAATATATATCGTGTTGAATATCGTCAAGATGCACTACTTACGTTCTTGCCAGGCTCTGACAACTGTCTCAGGAGTCGTCCTCAACAAATATAGTGTTGTGCCCAGACAGAGACCAACCCAGTCATAAGACATAGCAAATTCTGCAGCTGATGATAACCCTGTATTAAGAAGGCTGTATAAACACTTACTGCTTATCACCTGGCAGAAAAATAAAGAAGCTAAGCCATAGTATAGAAAGAGAATGAAAAGCATGGACAATGCAATCAGAACCATTAAGGAACCAGAAAATGCATTATGTGTAAACTTTTGACTTTTTATTTAGACTCTGCTGGAAAAACCTTAAATATACAGATACAGCCCTCCCGAGTTTCATGGGAAAAATACCTGATTCACAAGTTGACAGATATCCATATGTGCATAACCTTTTTTACAATCCTTTTATTGAGGTATAGGCATCAATGTGTATATCAGAGCATTCTGCATCCCACGAAAAATCCTTTGTCATTGCATCTGTCATCCTTTGGTTCCATTCAGAAGGATTGTTCTTCTGCAGACATAGAGACAACAGCAGTTCACAGTTAAAGCTATAGAAAAACCCAGAAAGATTATTTCCAACCAAAACAGAGGGAAAGGACAGATTGGAAAATGTTAGAAGTGCATACAATTTCCTCAATAGCTTGGCTCAATGACATTTTCGCGAAGGTTTTGTTTATGAAACGTGCAAATTCAGTATCCTCCATATCATGATCTTGAAAGTGCCTGTACAAAGATGTGGAGTTTATTCCTTCTCTATAAGCTAAAGGAATATTACATTAATGTTAGCTAATTTGCCATACACCACACAACTAACCTGAACATGCTGTCAGCAAAACGTACTGCAATTGGAGCTGCTCCATATTTTAGTGCCTTAAGCTACATATGTTGAAAATGAAGAAAAATGTGAAGGGAAGTGGAGAACAATGTGCACTGAACTTCACCACAAAAATATCAGTAAACAAATTCATAATTGTTCAACTGGAAATCCATTGAGAAGCATGGCAACCAGACACATAATGATATCAGTCAATTGTATATAAATGGTAATATATCATAACCATTGAGCAAAAAAGTAACATCGTTTTCTGGTTTCCTTACCCATCAAGAATCTCCTTTACCCAGTTCTTACTAAACTAACATTATAAAGTCATAATGGACCAGGAATGGCAAGAAGGCAGGGCATTGTCCCACCATGCTTATCTCACCTCGCTTTAATTCGAAGTGGGCTAGCCTGCCACCTTGCTTGTTGTCCCGTTTATTTATATTTTTCCTATTAACATATATATTTTTCATTAATTTCTTATTTTAATTCAAATGAGACAGTAGGACCCCGCCTGTCATCCTGCAAGATGGGAAATTTTCTTCACAACTTGAGAGTTGAGACCCAGTCCCCGTGGGGTTCGAAATGTGAAGTGAATTTTTGCTATCATTATATTGAAGGAATGAGGAGATACTAATCTTTGATAGAAGATTACTACATATTTCTATTACTCAATTATTATTTGTTATTTAGTATTTTGCTTACATTAATGATCCACCTAAATTGCAGCCATAATGTAAAGCGAAAAATAGCGGGAGTATGATAAGAAAATGATAAGTTCATAAGTAATAAAAATTGTAAAACCAAGAGGGATTTGTTAGATTCTTAAGAGCTAAAAGAAGAAAATATTCTCTAGTAGACATCCAATGGAAGCGAGTCCCAGACTGCACTCTGAAAAAGAGGACTAAAATATAAAACAGACAAGCCTATGCGGAAGATAAATAATGCACTGTTAAAAGTAATGGCTAGAAATTTTGATTGGAAAGTAACTTCTGATATGAGTAGCCATACTTGGTGCAAAAACTAATGAAGTTGTTCTCTCTATGGTAACAAAAAGTTGCAAAACATACCGGCACCTGAAGCTGAAGATTATCAAAAGATGAGCATAACATAATGTCACACCCTGCAAATATTAGATGTGATAATGGTTCATCATAGTTGTCTATAAATCTCACATTTTCATTCTGCAGCAACAAAGAGTTAGAAGTATGTTAGTTTCTGCTAGTCCCTCGAGAAGTAAATTAAGAAGGCATATTATTAGTACAGTTCACAAGTCCGGCGTAAACAACACCATAATATTTGAGGTCTCTAAAGCTGTAATTGCATGAAAATGTAATTTTCAGAACTCGACAGGGAAAATACTACTTCCCAATTATTTGTTAAAAGAATCATCATAACCCATGCAACTGTTTCACAAACGTCATGCTTGACAACGAACCTTTAATTATTTAAAGAACGACACTCATTTATCAAGCCAACAAAACCAAGCATTAGGTCTAAGCAGCTGGGAGAGATTTAACTAATTTCAGCCAGAAGGAATAACTCATCTTCTGATAAAATGATTCACATTTATGATGTTCCATTAATTTCTTGACACAGAGACTGGTTTTGTACAACCAGTAGTGCTACATGGCACTATTCTTTAGAGGATCTAGGATTATACTAGCGTTTTCTTCCTGTGGAAATTTACTCTGGCTTTCTTCCTGTGTTGTCTCTTATTCAATAATAAAGAAAAAGTAAGTTTACATGTAATCATCAAAATCAAAAAATAAGTTTACATGTAATCATCAAAATCCCGGGAAGCACATGTATTTTGCGCCAAATCTTTTATCCCTTAATACCGGAATAACTTCTACAGACCACAGGTCAGGTTGGAGAGAATTGGTAATAAACTATTTATGTTTTGCTCATTGAAGCAACTGTTCTGTATAGATATTTTCCTAAAAGTTCAGAAAATATGATTTATTCTCTATTAAATGCAGAACTATTCTTGTTGATCTCAGACAGAAGTGTTTCTTGCTCCTATTTAACTATCTATTTTCACAGAGTAAAGATGTCTTCTCCTAATAATGTGAAGAATCTTCATCCAAAAAGGTCAGAACCTCTTAACGTTTACAGCCAACATGAAAATGGTCTACACAGATACAACAATCATTGCAGTTAGCAAAATAGCAAGGAGCTGAGATGCACTGTTAATAATCCTTCGCTTAGTCAATACATGGTTCCCAAGAAAAACAACTAGCTGAAGCAGAAAATCCAGGCAATACCTTTATTTCTTCTTGGAAAAATTGCAAGGCCGTGCTAATACCTGCAGATTGACTAAATCCCATAAAGATAAACTGCAAAGAACCCACCATATCAGTCATGCATAAAACTACTACGTATAACACAGATAAAAATTACAGAACTCACTGGTACAAGGGTTAGTTCCTGTTTTCCCCTTCATTTATTATTATTATTATTATTGTTGTTGTTGTTGTTGTTGTTGTTGTTGTTAAGCAGATCATCTTAAATCACAGTTTCTTCCAGAAGCAGAATTTTCATGGGTTGGTAATAACCTGAACACCCCGCTTAGAAGCCATCCAAACAAGTGTCTTTAAGTTCTCCAAATCAAAATCAGAAATGTCTGAGCATATGCATCCAACCTGAAAATATATTATTGTTGAAGATATGAGGAATAGTGTTCACTTGTAGTCAGGTTAACAGATCTGGAACTTAAGCAGGGCATGCTTATGGTTAATGTCACATTGCACATATTGCAGATTAATCAGGTGGTTAGACAGAATGAGATGCTTTATATCAAGTAGCTCAACATAGATATAAAACACACAAAGATTCTAAGTTCAAGCATCACTACCACTTATATAAAACGGATTGCACGCCTGTTAGGCTTTGATGAGAAAAGGTAAGTTTTGGCTATATGTAAGGTAGCTTGTTAAAGACAATATTTAATGATATACATGTGGCTCAATTTAACAACTTAAGCTTTTAGATCAGATAGTTCGACAAAAAGTTTTCTAACTGATTGGTCTCACAACTTAAATGTCAAATATAACTTCTTCCATATTTCTCTCAGTAACATTTTTTGCACATACTCCATAAATATGCTACCTATAGAACTCACGAGAATGGTGGAAGTATGTTGCGGTAAAGCCAGGTGTTGTAACAATGAGGTCTTGCATAAGGATTTCCCCTTAATATTTTCGGCAGTATAACTTTGTGGAAGAAATTTGTCAAAAGAAGGATCCCAGGTTGTTTTATCAAATCCACAAGGAGCAGTCACCAACTTGTCCCTGAACAAGAGTCACAGAGGATTAGACATTGTCATTTGGAAAAAAGAATAGCAGCGAAGAGTGGAAAAGAATCAAGAGTAAAATGGTTAAAGTAAATTGTATGCATAGCATTAAGTAAATTTATCCCTCAATGAAAGGATTTCAGAAGGTTTTTACTTTTCCTGCTTTTTTTTCTTACACCCCTTTCCACTCATTCATTCATTTTAAATAATTATCCCCCCACAATCTCTCTCCCCT